>JAQQZT010000016.1:8141462-8158424 GCA_030068275.1 Clarias platycephalus | reverse complement strand
TATAATATAATATAATATAATATAATATAATATAATATAATATAATATAATATAATATAATATAATATTAAAATACAGTGCCTAATTAATTTTTCATGTACTTTGACTCCAGATTTTGGCCTTTCAGGTATTGTTACATACAGTACACACACCTGATTATTTACAGGTGAATGGAATTCATCAATATATTACATGAATATGTAAAAAAAAAAAATGCTATTTGCACTTTATATATGCACTTTACCAAAGTGCTATGATAAAAAGATTGATAAAAAGAAAGATTGATGCTATGATTTTGCATAATATACTTTTATCAAGGTACAGACACCACCATGGCAGGCACCATAGAACTTTTAATGTTTCCATCTTTAATTTATGGCCCCACAGTGACTTAGTGGTTAGCACTCTCGTCTTGCCCTGCCTTGTTCCACCTCCTCGGGAATGGATAATTATTATACGTTACAATATGTTTATTATGTAGAATAATCATAATTATTTCTCAAAATGAATATATTGTAATGGATTGTTTCATGATGTTTCTGAAGTTGTTGCTTATTCACACTGATAATAGAGTTGTCTTGTTTTCATTTTTTAAACTTCAGTGTTTCTTGATGCCACATCACAGATATATGACATGGCATGAAAAATCTCTTTGATCAAGGTGGTTATTTAGTATGCCTTGTTTATATTTGCAAGGTCAACTAAAAAAAAAAACCCAGTCTGGAACAGTATGACACTTTGTTAGGGCAAAGCATACTCTTGTCAGTATAATATTAAGCAATAATAAAATAATTAATGCACTAATAAATGTACAGTATGCATTCCCTTTACAATGTGGAGAAACAGTTTACGCAGTTCTTCAATTAATTTCATCCTGATTGTCAGTCTGGATAAAGAACGTCAGGATAATTGCTACCTTTAACATGTCAGTTCTGAACTAATTAGTGCTGATGAGTTTCGCAGGCAAGCATCATGGTGCTATGAGTTGAGCTGTGAAAGAGGAACTAAAAATGTGAACAAATGAGGGGAAAAAAACACAATGCCTGCTGTGTTAAATTGGACCCCATTAAGATTGCTAGGTTAAAATACTGTGGATTTAATACCTTGGCGGCCAATTGTATGTGAATTATAATACACGATTCTGCTGGAATTACGGCAACTACAGTGAAGATATACACCATAATAGAGTTACATGGAAGTTCTGTGGCAGTGTGATTAGTTTATGAGCTTTGAAAGAAGCAGAGAAGCGTTAGGGTTTTGCATTAAAAATCTGATCTGATGTTGCTGGCAGCTTGTTCAGGCTTTTTATCCACAAGGGAAATGAGAAATGAATCAAGCACATATATTATAAAAAGTAGTATTATCGCTTGATTGCTCCGGAGCAGAACAGGCTATTACTGTTCAAACTACATGCCATGCCCAAAGCCAATTTGTCCATAACAAAAGTCTCTGAGCCACGCCAAAACCAATGAATCTGTCAGAAATGTGGTCAACGGTCATTGAGGACAATTGAGGACAAGTTATTTAGAGGAAGATGATACTTTATAGCAAGTGAGGTTAGAAATGCGTTCGCTGCACTCTTGCTGGCATTTTCAATTGTCAGATTTGAAAGATTTTTGAATACCAATGGTATAATATTTTTTTATATGGTTTTCTAAAATATCCTGTCAAATTAGCTTATATTAGCCAAGTTGCTAGCATTAGTCATAAAGGCGATAAACATTTTATGACTTAAACATTCTTTTTACAACACTTGTCACATAAGCTCTGTGAAAGATCAACTACTGTATAGTTCAGCTACCATTAGCAGTCAAAATGATGAATTGATGCGAATATTACAAAAAATCATGTCAGGTTACTTAATTTTAGCTATTCAGCTTGCTTTAGCAGTGAAGTATATGAAAGATTCTAGAAATGTGTGATAATTCTGTCAGATTAGTTCAGAATTCAGGTCAGCTTAGCAGATGGCAGTTAGATGACTGATTGGCCATTCTCCTTGATTTGATGTCAACTTTGTTTATGAGGATATTTTGTGCAATAGCGGACTTACGTAAACTAGCTACTGTGGTAACTTTGCTTACTGGTCTTTTTACATGCATGTACATACAGTATTCAGGTTAGCTGATACAGTACACGTGCATACTCGCACAGTATGTTAATGAACAGAGGTGCCTAAAAATACTAGGACTATGTACTATGTACTATGTACTAGTCACTACTGCTACATGGAAGACTTCAAAGTCTTTTGTCTAGGCTTCAAACTGGGCCCTCTCATGCTCCTGACAGCACCTAACAGGGCGTTTTGCATTTTCATGTGGACAAAGATATTTTTAACATGTAGGTTGTGTGGACAGAATTATATATTTAAAAAAAAGTAGCAAAAATCTCCATTTTTAAAAATACCCGGCTACATGTCGACATGGCCTCATTCTAAAACACTTTCAGAAATCCTGTCAGGTTCAAGCATTAAAGTTAACTGGGTACACTTTGCAGTGAGGATTATTAACTGTTCCAAATATTACTAAATCATTTGGCTTGAGCAGTGAATAATATATAAAATTATTATTATTATTATTATTATTATTATTATTATTATTATTATTATTATTATTATTATTATTATTATTTTTAATATGACTCAAAAATCCTCACAAAAACCAAGTCAGGTTAGGAGTGAGGATTATGAACTATTGGGAAAGTAACAAAAAATACTTCTCCGGAAAATTTATTTGTGCAGAAATATATAAGTTTTCTCATACGGTTGCATGAAAAAAGGATTTGATCAGATTTTTTGTTGCATATTTATCACATTTTCAGATCATCACTTATTTTAATACTACACAAAGGTAACCCAAGTAAATACCAAAAAAGAAAAGAAAAGTTAAAGTTAAGTTAAATTTAGTTCCAGACCAGGTGAATCAAGAAATCCTTTAACAGAACCCGTATGATGAAGTGAAGCATGCTAAAAGGTCTAAAAAGCAAACTGATCTGAAGAAATTTAAGAACAGATAAAGTAATTGACATGTCTCAGTTGGGAAACAGTGAGAGCTATTATCCACAAATGGAGAAAACTTAGAACAGTGGTGAACCTTCACAGGAGTGCTGGCCTGTCAAAATTACTTGAAGAACACAATGAAGACTCATCCAGGTGCTCATAAAAGAACCCAGAAAAACATTTAAAGAACTGTAAGTCTCTGTTAAGAACATGCCTCAGTTAAGGTCTGTGTTCATGGTTGAACAATAAGAAAGAGACTGGGCAAAAATGGAATCCATGCAAGTGATCAAAAAGTACACAAAGGCTTGTCTCACATTTTCTAAAAAAATATCTTGTTTATCCCCAAGACTTCTGGGCAAATATTCTGTGGACTGTTGAGCCAAAAGTTTACCTTTTTGGAAGGCGTTACATCTGGCATAAAAATTGTAAAACACAGCATTACATAAAAAGAACATCATATCAATGGTCAAACATTGTGGTGGTAGAGTGATGGGTTGGGGCTACTTTGATCGTTCAGGATCTGGATGACTTGCCATGATTGATGCAACAGTAAATTCTGCACTGTGCCAGAAAATCATCAAGGAGAATGTTCGGCCCTCAGTTCGTGACCTCAAGCTCAAGCGCACTTGAGTTATGCAGCAGAACAATGATCCGATATACAGTACACCATACTGCTTGGATTTACATTAAAAAAAACAGAAGAAGGTGCAACAGTCAAAGTCATCAGAAAAACTGTGGGTGGTAGGGCAGGGTGCTCAGTAAAACATATTAGGTAATTTCCTTATAAAACTGCACAAACTGGATCTGAGACTAAAGGGTCCTCAAAGCATTGCCACACCAAATACTGACTTTGTTGCATTAATTAATGTTTACTGGCTATAGTTTTTTCTTCTTTTGATAGTATCCTTGCCTCACAGCAATTATTTGCATGCGAACATTACTTTTGTACAATATTGTATATGAAGCAAATAAAGACTTAGATAAAAGATAAATATGAGGTTTAACTGAAAAGCATTCAGAAACATATGATTAGCTACACTACAGTTCATCAAGGCTGAAAAACATAAAGCTTAAATAGTAACTGTAATTATAGCAAAATTCAAGACACCTATGACCAATAAACAAAGAATTAAAATATGAAACTATGAAACCCAATATTGTCAAAATAAAAATCCATGCCTGTATGCCACACAGGGGAAATGGTAACAACGGTGAGTAGCTTTAGTGTGCATTAGTAATTATTGTGGATGTAGTGAACATTATGTGTAATAATCAAAGTTTCCAGAAAAACAGGATGTTTGGGTTAAAAAGCCCTGCTTTCAGCATTGCGATCAAACTATTACTGAGCCTCCTACATTATTTGAAAAAATCAGGAGAATACAGCCACTGTTTTAGAACAAACTAGAGTTGATATATGGCATCACATAAACCTCTAAACTACAGGGACACTCATTTACAAGCATTAGCCCAATTAAGCCATTAGCTATTGTAGTTTTTTCCATTTGGGTGAAGTTTAATTTGTCATCTTTTCTCAGAGAGAAGACCAGAGCAATTTAAAAGCACAAATTCACAGTTAAGGGCATTGTGATGCTCGCCTAGTGGAATACGTCTCTGGACAGTTGAGGGAAGTCTATCAATAGCTGAAAGATCCAATCTGCCCCGCTTGCTTAAGGATGGTCGGGCATTTTAACATTCAATTGGTCACTGTCACTGGTTGGAGGAAAGTGGTGGCAGGCCATAGCATGAAGCAGAAAGACATTGATTTATCTGAATCCTATTTGTTTCTGTCTGCCAGAGGAGTGATGCTTGAGACACATAGGCCTATTGATGGGTGCCTTCAGTGTGCCTTTCTATTGTCTTTGCCTGAGAAACTTTTATAAGTATAGGCAGCACTACACAAGTACACATACGGTATACGGAAATACATACCAGCCATACGATTTAATCAAAAACCTGTGAGTTACCCATGGGTAATCGGTGTTCCCAAATTGCCCGTAGTGTGTGTATGTGTGTGCCCTGAGAAGGATTGCCACCCTATCCAGGGTGTACCCTGCCTCGTGCCCTAAGTCTCCTGGGATAGGATCCAGGAACCACAGGATAAGTATACAGGATTAATGGTATAAAAGATGAATGAATGTATGAACGAATGATGTTTCTGACATCTGAAAAATAAAAAAGTGGACAATGAGTTTAATATTATTATTATTTCTACCATTTTTTATGGAAGCCTATGAAAAAAAACCTAGAGAAAAACATGACAAATGACCAATGACCGGATTTTTCGTCTTATAACCAACTGCTGGATTTTGTTTATCTAGCCCAATGTTGGATTATCTTGATATAGCCCAATGGTGTACATAATTTATACAACCTAACGCTAGACTTTATTCAAACAGCCCAATGCTGTATTTCATTGTTACATCCCAGTGCTGGATTTCGTTCATATAACTTAATGTTGGATTTCTTTGATTTTCACATTGGCATATGAAGACTGTCTATTAGTAAAGCATTACTGATTTACTTTCTAAACTTACATACATATTATGTAAATTAGCCGATAATCTTTGGAATGTTCCAAAGTGATAAGCTGTGACCTACCCCAAAAAGAGAACTCTAAAGATAAGAGAGAAAGCAGGTGTACGGCTGTAGAATACACAAGCTCGTGATTCGATCTAATCTCTAAATGTTTCTATAGTTAATTTTCATTACCAGACAGGTTTCTCTCAGATCAGCCAGTTACAGTTATGGCTAAATGTTATTCCTGCCGTTAACTTTAGAGGCAACATTTCAGAGACAGAGTTTCCAGCATAATGACTTCCTAACCTCAAGTGAACTAGTCTCAAGGGCACAGAGAGATGTTCTGTCTAAACACAAAAACAAATAAAACAAGGATGAACACAAATGAAAGCATGCAAGCAAAAGCGACATGAAAGGTAACTTTACGGAGGGCAGATTCTCAGCTTTTCAAAGGATGATAGAACCATAAAAGCCTTTTCAGCATCATTGTCAGACTGTTCCTGTGCCAGAAAGAATGCCAGAAATACTTTTAAGTGATGAATGATGAATGAAATGTTGGATTATACGGTAACAGTATTAAATCACTAAATCTTTAGTTTTCACTGACAACTTTTCTAAAAGCAATGTAAAGGCAAGACAATCAGGGTACTTTAATTAGCCCTTTTAATCACACACAAAATTTCACAATATATACAGGGGGGGGGGAGGGGGGGGGGGTCACATCTATCAGTTCACATCATGAGCACATTATTCCTGTCAGCCTAGACTATGAATTTACAGTGGGACACCAATAAACAGAATATACGGTTGATAAACCGTATAAGATAATTTAAAAATCCTCAAATTATATACACAAACATTCATTACAAATCTGTATTGTTTAGAAAATAGCAGCTCATCAAACCCTCTTGATTTGGACAAGAAGCTAAAACAGAAATAAAAAAATAAAAAAAAGATTAATAGTTGTTGTTTTTTCAAATTTTGTAAGGAAGAAACACTAGCTTTCTAATCAGACTACACATAAAATATAATAAAAAATTAACAATCAGCTTTGTAATATGAGCATAGACTCTGCATCATTTAAAAGTCTCCATGTTAGCAAACAAACATCTCAGATCATCTTTTACAGGTTGTGCATACAAATGTGATGACCATAGAAGCCCTGGTAAATGAATCGTAATAATAATAATAATAAAAAAAAACAGAAGGCATAAAGGGATTTTCACATCTAAACCCCTTTGCACAGAATTTATAAGGACACATATAGCCACCATTTTAGGTTACTGCTGTGTTCTCTTCAGATGCGATGCTAACAAATCTAGGCTTGCTAAAAGCATAATGTCATACACTAGTAAGCTAAAATCCTACTCTCCAACCACCACATACATCAATTTATTTGTACGCCTAATTATTTATAGCACTATCCAGCGTAACATGTCCCTCAGGACTCATTTATGAACAGGTAATTGCCATGGTTTGTGGGCTAATATCCTCTTGCTAGTAATCACTCATGAGGCTAATCACGAAAGCACACGTGTATGTCGTGTAAAAAATGTGGCCTTGTGTGTCCCTGACTATTCGGTTTTAAAAGGCGATGCTAGCTATGCCTGAGGTAATTTGACTGTCAGGAGGATATGTCCTTCATCTTGTTTAATGAGTGGAGGCAGTGGGAGAGACTAATTAGCCATCATTTGCTCAGTACCAGCTTTGCTGAATGTTCTGGGGCTTGATGCGATCTCGTTTCTACCTTTGCCCTGAGAAATGTCAGTGGTCACTGTATTAAGAGTTGGTGGCAGCTAATCAACCCTAGCTGGCATGTGTCAGTGCAAATGCTCATCATTAGCGCCCTGGTTCTTGCATTTGTTCCATTTTTTGTTCAGACATAGCCTTATACATTAGCATAAGTATGACAAGTATCATGTGGTTTTATAGAGCAGATCCAGATAATAATATAAGTTTCATTGAAGTCTGTAAAATAGTTTAAATTAAAGGGAAAAACTTTAAGAAACTATATTATGAAGCGGTCAATCCTTGTTATATAATGCCCTATAAATATTAATTAGTAAAAAAAAGTATACATTTTAATAAGGAAACCTGCCAATCATTCCAATTTAATGCATTTGGATGTTGTCACTGGGGATAATCCTTGAGTTGTAATGTTTGCATTACATCTCTCTGTCCAATTTCCAAGCAGATTTCCAAGGTTCTCTTTGCCCGAAGCCATTTAAAATCACTCCACTGAGCACACAAATTGGTTTTGATTGAAACAGATGGCATATAGAATTCTGCCCAATCCAGATTCATTCCTTTTCACTTGTCATCCTTGCTCTTTATAGTCCTCAAGTGGGCAATATGTGCTCCACATACCGGATTAGATATTTTGTTGTCGGTTGTTTCTAGATGTGCTCAGGAAATACCATTAGGAATTTGTATGTAAAGACTTTTTTTTTATTTTATTTTTTTTATGGGGGTGTTGTAATGTAATTGTAAAACAACCTCTGGATCAGTGCAGTGCATATCTGTAACTGGTATTGTAAGGTGTATTTACATAAATATTAATATTGAACCAAGAATGGGAATAATAGACCAATCAGGATAAAAATGCATGATTAGAAGAGATTGGAATGAGAAGGGTGGGTTAAACCTAAATGGACATTCCTATATGCTCACTACACAGAATTTGCTAAAGGTCCCACAAAATTATTAAGCCGCTACCCTCCGTGTCAAAGTGACTGTCAGTCGAATAAGAGCAATTAATCACTGGGACATGAAAAAATAAAAATAAGAAAATAACTCCATGAGAGTGAACTGCGGGAACAGCAGTTTGGTAAACCAGTACTGTAAGTTTCAGTGTAATGTCAGGAAGAACAGATGCACACATTTCTCAGTTGCTAACCTAGCTGGGTAGTTGCCTCTTGGTGTCCTGTCACATAGCTTGTTGGCCTTAGCCAGACATTGTGCTTGACAAACTTATGGTGAAGCACAACTATTTCACAATGATATTGAGATTGCAGCTCAAAAGAGATAAACATTTATGTGAATACTGTACATGTTCATATTCGCCTGAAAACTAAATGTGTTGTCAGCAGCAACCTCTAAATCATTGCAGACAATATGAATGTGACGACACTCCTTATATCCACACATCATTTTAAATCAACACAATAATTTGCCTGCATTATTTGCTTCTCATCGAAGGTTTACTTATGTAGCATAGTGGAAGGAAAAAAAAAAGGCGGGGGGGGGGGGGGGTGTGGAAGTAAAGACTAAGGTTTTCTTCAGTAAGAATATTTAATGCTAAAACCATGCCATGCAGCTTACTGCACAGTATTACAATAAAACATGGTATCTCTGGTGTCATATCGTCGCTAGGCAACAACAAGTTTGTGAGAGTGTGCAGACACATATAACTTAAAAAAACATGTAAAGTTATGCATATTTCAACTGCACATGGTTCGTATGTTGATGTTAAAAATTCCCAAGTTGTAGAGGGACCAACGTGTTATACTGTGAAATGTAGAATAGTCAATGGGTACTGGATAATGTTAATTTATTGATTGTTCAAAAATATTGTTTATTTATATCCCATTCTGATCAGTATTGGTTTATTTACTCATTAACAGATGGAGCAAGCTGTTTTATAGGTGGGAAAATGGTAGTGGGAGCACTGGGTTGTCAGGTGTTACTGTAGAAAATAGCTCAAGGAACAGATAGAAGAATTTTGGCCTCCAGGAAGGTTGCGTCCAGCTCTGAGTGTAAACCTTTGACAAGCCATTCAATAGCTAAATACAGTATTAGCCATGGAAACACTTGACTTGATTGTTTCTCTCTTGTTGGGATACACGTTATCCCCTTCTATGCATGTTTGCCCTATGATGGGGTAACTTTAGGTAATGTGAAGTCTCCAGGGGTGAAATACTGCTTCCATTTCTGATTGGAAAATTCCATGAGAACAACTCTCCCACCAGTCTTTACTTTCATCTACTGGGTCTCTGGTTGTGGAAGAAACACTGTATTTTACACACAGTAAAGCACTGAACCAATTAGATTCAGGAGATGAGACTGAATTAATGTAATCGAAGGTGGGATTTTATTGTAAAAGATAACCTAACCTCAAAGTTAAAAATCGATACTTCTCTTTCTGTCATATTTCTGGCATATATACTGTACACTACCACTCAAAGGTTTGGGATCACTTTCCATGGTCCTCATGGTCATTCCTGATTTTTTTTTTCTCTACATTGTAAAGCAATGCTGAAGGCGTTCAAAATATGCAATAATCACCTTTGAACAGTTAATGTTGAAATGTACAGTATCTGCTACTCATGATACGTAAAACCTTCATACCAGCTCTAATCCAAGGTGCTGTTAAGTGGTTATTTCTAAAGCTGGTAACTCTAAATGAACTTCTCCTTTGCAGCAGAGGTAATATTTGGTCTGGCTTTACTGGGAAGGTCTTCATGAAAGCCAGTTTCATCATGGTGCTTGATGAGTTTTGCAAATGCACTTGGCTTAAAATAACAACTGACTGTTGTTGCTGTTGTTGTTGTTGCTGTTACATAATTACCTTATTCCATATGTGTTCTTTCATCCCCTGTATTGTTGTAGAAATTAGAAAAAAATAGCCCCTATCTTATCTGAACAGAATCCATGTAAACAAGCTGGACTCTCTAATTGGGGTGACATCAATTCGATTGAAGAAATATTGTCCAGTAGTTGTAGTCCTGACCGAATCTGTTATGTCAGTAGTTTTTGATGGACTGTGGATACAGTACGTAGATTATACCATATTTTATCTCTTAGAAAATGTCCAATAGAACTTACACTGAGTAAAATATATCTGGAATATAAAAATGTATACAAAAAGGTTGTGGGAAAAGAGTCTCTGTGTCTTTTCTTTATTAGAACACCACTTAAGCTTGCTTGCATGCTTATCCCATGCAAATCAATGATAATTAATACAGACATCCTCTGAAGAAGAAGCCTTTATTTGTCCCATGTACGCTATAGCACTGCAAAATTCTTTCATTAGCATATCCCAGCTTGTTAGGAACCTGAGGTCAGAGCACAGGGTGAGCTGCAATACAGCTCCCCTGGAGCAGAGAGGGGTTAAGGTTCTTGCTCAAGTGCCCAACACTGACAGCTTGGCTCTGGGGTTTGAACCCCTGACCTTCTGATCAGTAACCTGATGAATTAACATTGAGTCACCACTGCCCTCGGGCAACATTATAGACCGAAAATAGAATGTGGCAAATGTTTTTCTTTTGAATAGTTCTTAGAATGTTCAGTCATTTCCTTTATGCTTTGGCTGGAGATCATGCAAGACATTCAGAAATCACAATAAGCCTTCATTCAAGGACAGGAACCCAGCTTGAAAGTAGTTGTTATCGTCTAAATAACCTGACCAAACCCTACAGAAATCTCGAAACAAATCTGCGTTATTCATGAAGCTATACTTCTGGAGTTTAGATACCGATATATATATTCATATAAATGTTAATAGGAGGTCAGATCAGGTGATAAACAGGAACAAATTACAAATAGATGGAGGGGTGTTTTTCATTTCATAGTGTGGCCCACTACTCTATCTCTGCTGACACATCAAAAGAAGTTGCATTAATTAAAAAACGCTTGCGTCAAGCTGCGATATGAGCGTAATCTTTTCAGTGTATTATATTCGCCGGGGTTGAGTGGAAACTTGTTTTATTTGACTAATGATTCACTGGCACAATTGTCTCCTCCTCCTCTCCGTCTTGCTCTTTCCATCTCATCGACTTTTCTGCCCTCGCTTCTTTCCTTATCTCCTTGGGCACGATGCCCATCCACCCGCCTCTCCCGATCATTTTCCCTCTTGCATCTCGCCAGACTTTTGTCATGAAAATCTTTAATTAAGTTTCATGGCTCAGGGAGATTTCTCAACAACTTGCATTCCCCTGCTGACGAGTCATTTCATTCCGCATGTTGATCCCTCCCTCGTTGCACCATCCTCTCCATGGTTCCTGATTGGCATATGGCATGTGTATCCCAGCTGTCTGGGAAAGTCGGGCACTTTCTTGTCAGAAAATGACCCCTATTACTTGAACCAGCATTTTTCACTAGTTTAGCTACTGGTGGATTCTCACCCCCAATCCCCCACCCCCCTTCTTTTAGCTGTCCCATGGAAGACTCTGGCTTCTGATAGCATTTTACTCCCTGGAGATTGTACAGCATCAAACCAAGTTTTTTTTTTTTTTCTCAGATGTTTATTCACAGGCTTATACTCATGTTTTTTTTTCTCTAGAGATGATGCTGGTGGTTTCTGGTGGTTCTGTTTTTACCTTAGACATGGGAGATGGTGTAGATTTGGACTTGTATAGCAATAGTTCATAATTGGTGTTGACAATCTTAAAGTTGTAGTATTCAGTGTTAAGTTTACAGTCATGGAAGCCTAGATAAATAAATAATCAATAATAAGTAGTAAAAGAATGTTGAATGCAATACTGTTTTCCTAAAAATAAAAATAAAAAAAGAAATGAAGGAATTTCTCAATTACGTTTTTAAGAATCTTTCAGGAAACCAAAATCTATGGTTTATCTAATGCTTATGATGTATATGATAATTTAACACAAAGCTAACCATTCCTTTTTTATTATTTGCAGCATTAGCATTAGTAACATACCAACTTGGAACCCTTTCAAAAAGGAAAATCAATGTTTGTACAGAGCCCTTTATTTTTCCTTGTGGGGGATTCAAGTCTAACCAGGACTTGTAATGAAATTTCTCATCAATCAAGGCATAAACCCGATTGACATTTACAGACTTCAAGCACAGTACTGATCCTAGAAAGGACCACAGGTAACTTGTTGACAATTGTTGGGCTATTAAAGGAGTTTCTGGAAGACCAGACGTGAAGCAGGCAGTCCAATCATGGCTCCAGTATACTGAGAAATGTTATTAGGTATCCAAGTACTAGTGAAATGCTGGGATACATGAAATAGTGTATCAGGGGATTATATAGAGAAATAAACATATATTTTCTATTTTTACAACTTGCTATTATTATATGCTATAATAATAATAATAATAATAATAATAATAATAATAATAATAATAATAATAATACATTTTCTGTTATTCTGTAAAATCAAAAGTTCAAGGTGACATGAAGGAGCATCCTAATATTTTTTTCCAAGAATATATGCATATAGTACATGTATATATATTCTTGTTTACAATATAGAACAGACAGAACAAGTTTACCCAAAGCAGGCGTTGATACTTTGGGCCTTTTCAGTTTTAATACTCATATAGTCTGAATTTTTTATGGAAAGAAAAGCTGATTTATATGTTCTCTAATTACAAGTATCAGTTTAGAAGTTTCTGATTTGGAAGTTTATTAATGAAAAATAATTTCAATTGGCAATCCAAATTCCTGCTTACAAAGTCAAATTTCTCAAGATAATTTTTATAATTTAGTCGTGTCACCTGTACGGCAAATTATCAGGAACTGTAGCATTTAAAGCCTTTTCATTTGATTTTTTATTTTATTTAAACCATGCATGTAATAATAATAATAATAATAATAATAATAATAATAATAATAAAAAAATATATATAAATAAATAAATAAATCACAAGATGATAGTAGCATATTTGAATAGCACTTAAAACTCAGAGCATTTAAAAAAAACTTTTCTTTTTAAATTTTTTTGCATTACTATCTATGTATTGGAAACAGGATTATGCAAGACAGATGCACAATTTAGGCAATATGATTAATAAAATTTTATTTAATTAATAAAAGTAGACAAACATGTCTGAGCAAATAATTCAGAGAAATAGCACACATACATATAATCATATGTTTTATGGTTGTTTTCGGTTGTTTATTTGACCAATAATAATATTAATACAAGCATTCGATGAGTTTGACTTTATCCCCATTCATTCCCATATTCCAGTAGCATCTTTTAAAAAAGTAATGATAAGTTTTATTCTATGTGAAATATGTGAAAAAATTGATTAACCCTAATGCACAGTTTAATGTATGAAGCGTGTTGCTGGCAAGGATCTATGCTACTTGAGTTTTAAGGGTTAATTAGCTTTGTCCAAGATCAAATAAAATTTTATTTGATCTTGGATACCATACTATACCATACCATACTTGGATACCATACCAATACTATAGGGTATTTTAAATCACTTTAATGACAATATATCAGGCTCTGTATTTACACAGTAGCCAAACCAGCACCAGTCACTTAAACAGCAGCAGTTGTGTCAACATTACAAGTTGGAAAATAGTGAGTTCCCAGTTGTCATGACGACAGCATAGTTTACTGTCTACCACCCACACAGTGTTAAAATAGTCGAACCACAGGTGCCTGTCAGTACATGAATGCAGAATAGAGTAGTTAGTGCTCTCCTCCAAGCATGTTCAGCTGCCCCGTAATGTTGTGGAGTAGCTTCACCTGTTGGATGAGGCATGTGTTAGAACTTCTCTTTCTTGGTGGCCAACAGGGATGAGGGGTGACATCTTGATCAGTGTTTCTCAAAGTCAGGTCAATGAAGCATAGCTTGGGGCCCATGCTTTTCTTTCTTTCTTATATTCTTTCTTTCTTTTTCTCTTTCTTCGGAAAATAAATAACGTCAGCTTCGACCCAGTGTATTCACTTGTTAAGTTAATGAACAAAAAGCTGTATTGCTCTAGTGTATGCCCAGCGCATTAAATGTTTAAATATGCTGATAAAGCTTTGCTTCGGAATATGTGGACATAATTATATAGTTGAAAGGATTCTAAAAACCTTGGTTAAAAAGAAAAAAAAATGCATGCCACCAGTGAGAAGAATTTGTAGGTGCAACAATATGAGTATGGCTGTTTAAAATGGTTCTTGCAATTTATAACACTATACAACTCTGAGAATTTGTCCTGCTTAAAAATGTTGGCCAGCTCGCTTGACACATTCCAGATCGATTAGGTCTACTTCAAAAGATTACATGAAGAGCACAGAGTCCTCAACATTGGTCCGTAGCAGCTAGTTGATTCGATTTTACACAGACATGGCTTCCTGTGTATTGCACATCTTCACCATTAACTGATCCGGTCTGTGGATGTCATAATGTTACAGCAGGGAATCAGAATCCTTGATGTTTGAAGAGTGTTATTATTTTTTTTTAGCATTTGATATCCATGAGTGAATAAATGATACATTTGGCAGGTTTCTAATCTGTATATGCAGTGGTAAGCTATAGCGCATTGCAGCTGAGGTGTGAACAATGCAAGGTGTTCAACAATAAAGCATTTCAATTTGAGAAAGGATGATGTGACACATTTTTTTGCCACAAACCAGTGGACTGAATAAAAAAAGGTAGACATGAATCAACACGCAGGCATGCACACAGGCTGACAACAAACCATTACGCTGGCATACTTACACACATGATTACCCTGAAATCGCATGGATGTAGAATTGACACAGAAGTGTCAAATAGCGAACAAAGGAGGGAAAAAAAACAACATGAAACGGCATGGAAAACATGACTGCAGGTGTCCATGAAATCATGCTCAACATTATTAAATAAATAAACTTCTTTTTGTTTAAATATATGCTTAATAGAGTTAATAAGTAAATAAATAAATAAAATGAAATAAATTCTTCACTCATGACTATCAGAACAAAATATATTTGAATAGTTATGTTGTGTTATAATTACTCATCTTCTATACTGCTTTATCCTGTATTCAGGGTCGCGGGGACCTGGAGCCTATCCCAGGAGGCTTAGGCCACGAGGCGGGGTAAAACCTGGACAGGGTGCCAATCCAACGCAGGGCACACACACATAAACACACTCATTCACACACTACAGGCAATTTGGGAATGTCAATTAGCCTAATCTACATATCTTTGGACTGTGGGAGGAAACCGGAGTACCCGGAGGAAACCCACCAAGCACGGGGAGAACATGCAAACTCCATGCACACAGAGACGGGAATCGAGCCTGGTCGGGAAAAGAACCCGGACCCAGTCAATGTTTTTTCACTTTACCTCGTAATGGTATTAATTTTATTGCTGATCATTATATATTTTCTGAAAAGCTACATTATTTTAAAAGTTTTTTTCTTTTTATTCAGGACTATTTGGCAAGCAGGTAATATCATGAAAAAATCAGTTACACCAAAGAAAACTGCAAACCACAGAAATCAAGCTTCATTGCTCCTGAGTGATCAAAATCCAAACCGCTATGCTAGGTAGCATTTTTAACATATTAGCAATACATGTTTTAGCCCCCAGTTGTTTACAAGGTGTGTATGTCTTTTTTAAAAACTGCAAGGAAAATAGGAACTGGCAGAGTGGCTGAATTCTGGCTGGATAATTGCAGTCTTCAGCAGACGCCCTAGACATCTACATGTACTGCTATAAAGGGCAGGGCTCTGGTTAATTAATTAGCCTGTACTTTCTGCAGTGCTGTCCATGTTATAGTAGGCAGTTAAATGGTAGGGCACTAAAGCTCAGTTTAAACTAGAAGTGCTAATGCCTGTAACCTAATCTGATATGTAGTATAGCCTTTTTATACTAGCTGTATGTGGGAAGTGATGAAGCAGCAATCAAGCACTCACAAAAAGCAATCTTTCTGTAACATCTGGTGAGCGAGGGCAGGACTCAAGTGCGTACGCTCAGCGTGTGTTTTATTGGGGTGAATCCAGTAATCCTGTCATGGAAAAAGAACAAGCAGCCTGAATCAAACAAAAAATATGTGTAAATCAAAATCGTGGAAAAAAAAATAAAATGATGACTTGACAACATGAATGCAGAATAAGATTTAAGAAAAAAGAAACAACAGGGTGGAAATAACCAAACAAATCAAGATAAGACAATAAACAGGAGGAAATGATAGGATAATCGACAAACACACAGACCAAAACCAAACCAAGCAAATGCCATAATAAAAGCAGATGAAGAATTCGACTGCAAAACACAATAAACACAATTTCCAGACTCAAGGTTTGGAAGCCATGATACACTTTATGAGAATATTTCCAGAAGAAAATTAATTAGAGAGATAATGCTACAACA
Source organism: Clarias platycephalus (assembly GCA_030068275.1). Classification (NCBI taxonomy): domain Eukaryota; kingdom Metazoa; phylum Chordata; class Actinopteri; order Siluriformes; family Clariidae; genus Clarias; species Clarias platycephalus. Next base: position 8,141,858 of record JAQQZT010000016.1, on the reverse strand, counting down.
CAAAGATGTGTGTGTGAAAGACATGAATTATATGCAATGAGAGCAGAAAGCTGTTGCATTCACTACATTCCTGTACAATCCAAACAATTCATTTTCCAATCATGAATTCTGATCTCATAATAATTTTGAGTTTGAATAATGACCGAATGGATGTGATCCAGTTCATGCATGGACTATGGACTATGACAGGGATATGTTCTCAAACACCATGACATCAAGTACCATGACAACTAACTAAAGACTGCCAGTGACTCACTAAAAAATGTGACAATCAAAAAAAAAAAGCTTTTATCTCTCAACAGAGATTATTGCATATTTGTCCAATGTAGAAAGAAATTAAAACAGGAAAGACTATAGAATTAGAAGGTGGGTCCAAACTTATATACAGTGTCCAAA
>JAQQZT010000016.1:8113183-8131394 GCA_030068275.1 Clarias platycephalus | reverse complement strand
TTGGATTTTTACAACATTATTGTTGAAATACACAGTCCTGAAAAAGGGGCGTTTCTTTTTTTGCTGAGTATATATTATTACTACACACTTCAGATCTAGAGAGACAAACAAGACATTTTAATGGAGATACCATGGGTCCTTGGAGATGTTCCTGCATACCATCAATAATACTTTAGCTCTTGGTTTAACTTCTTATTGTATGTACAGTACATGGTAGGTACTTTATGCACATGACTGGTGGCTTTGATGAAGTTTTTTCTTCCTGATTGGCAAACCATAATATGACTGCGTAAACATGGATGCTATTCTTGCTTGTGTTTCACACAGCACTGCTATTCTCTGGACTGTGTTAGAATACAACTTAGGTCTTATCTAAAATGATACACCACTGATTGAGCTAAGTGTTTGTTCCTGTGCTGTTGTGATTAGTACTGCTGTGTTTTTTTTTAGTCACTAGCAGGATTTTCTTGTCAGTCACCTCTGCTATGTGTCAGTGGTAAATTCCATATCATGGTAGAGCAACTCCATTTGTAGGGCTGTATAAAACACATGAGAAAAGTTAACTTTAAAGTATTGAGGGGAAAGCAAGAATCAATATCAATATCTTAGAATCAATATTTCAAAATGCATTGGATCTCATTTATTAATCTTTTAGTACATTTTCACAAGAGCTTAACAAGTTTCAAGTCTCAAGTTTTAGTAATGGCTATTTGCTTGATAAATGGCAATCAAAACTAAACAACAAAAGCTCACACAGAGATGAAAATAACAAAATGACTAAATCGTGTAAGAGCACCTCATGAGCACAGCAGGTATATCTTGTCTTATTTAATATAATTTGTTCAGGACTTTTATCATTTATTTTAGAATGCTTTAATTCTTTACAGTCAAATAGAGAGATTTACAATTTCATATTTACTTGTGGAAATAATGAGCAATTTAATCCATATACAAATTTGATACTATACAATTTGAAACCAATCAGTTAAGGTTCACATTAGTTACTGTAGTCTTGTTACAAATAGGATTTTGTAATTTTTATAATTGGATTTAGATTTTAATAATTTGATTTTCATGGAATCCAGGCGTAAGAAGGATTTTGTGAATGCCTATGCCAAAAAGAAAAAGAACAACATATAAACAGGTACATAAATTAATTTAGTAATTTTTCTTAATTCTGAATAATTCTTAAAAACATTTTGCAATCCTCTATTTTTCATTATTGTCTCACTTAACACAAAGGTTTGCATTACAAATTAGAGTATTGACAATAAGTTAAGTGAAAAATAGAAAATTTTAATTATTTATACATTTATTAGCTTTTAGTTTTTGTACATCCAATTTTTTTGTTAAATTGGTGACAGTGTATGCACTCGAGATAGCATGGACTCCATAAGTTTGTTTTAAATCTTATGATCTTAGATCAAATCTACTGAACACGTGCTTTAACAGAAAAGATTAGACATGAGGAAAATATGATCATTAAGACAGTTAACATGCTCAATATTACACATTTGCTTACATTTCAATGGGGACCTAGAGGCAGTATCTAATCTTAAATATGATAGATACATAATCTATTATTATATAACTATAAATAATATACTGTATAGCAATATGTTATTATATATTATTATATAATAAATAATAATATTGTATTTTTCCTCATCCATTTTCCTTCTATCCTGACAAGTGCTCCAGTAGAGACCTGCGCGGGACGGATTTTTCCCGCAAGATTCTGTCCCGCTCCCGCAAAAATATATTTTCTTCTTGCAACGCTCCCATACAAGCCACATTTGTGGAGAATTTGTGATATTGTCAAATGCACACAATGACCACTCTTTGTCATAAATTCCTGCAACTGCTTCAGAGTTGCTGTAGGCCCCTCATCGTTCCACTTCTTAATAATAGACTTCAATGTGCTTCTAAGCAGTAATAAAATTGTTGAAATTTTTTGTATCCAATAGTTGATTGTTTGCTTCAGTTGCACTACCACGGAATGAAAAGCTAATCAAAATGACCACATCTGTTCACAGTTGAAAGGCTTTGTGTGCGATGAAGAAGAAGATTAGCTTTACCTAATCATTTACATGATTTACATGAGTTTACAAATCATTTTTAGGAGGAGATGATCTTTTTCGTTATTAGTGATTGCTATTTTTCCTGACATGGTGCCATATCTTTTACTTGGATGTTAAAAGTTGCACTAAGTACATATACAGTAGCTGGATAAACAAAAACTGTGCCTGTCTTCAATTCAGGCTCCAAAGCAACAAAACGGGAGGGATCCTTTTCTATGCTTGTAAATTGTAATGCAATGAAATCTTGTAAACTCCTATGTTCCCCAGAAACAACTTTCCCCCCCATCTGTTTATGATTATATATATATATAATTTAATGTTGTCTAGGCGATGCTGGCTCATGCTGCTAATTGATAAGCATTGTTTTCTTCAAAAAGTCACCTAAATTCCAAAAACTGGTGTCTGCTGTTAACCTTTAATTAGGCCTTGCATACCCAAAGATGATTTTCCGGTAGTCAGGGCAGTTGAACATAAATACATTCGGTTGGCTAGCAATTATTTAATTGTTGTCTGGAAGTTGGAAGACTGAAACAAGTTTTGAAACATTGGAACTTGGCAGATGTTTTATAAATATTTCTTTGTTCTTTTTGTTTACTTACTCATTTATTAGTATCTCTTTGGTGCTGACCTAGCAGCCTGGTTTTATTCCAACATTACTTCCAGTGCTAGACCTGGCTAGGGAAGCTCCTGGTTCCTAAGATGTCTTGGCTCTCCTATAAGGCCTCCGTTTTGACATTGTAGGTCTTGGATTATTAATCTGAAAAAGGCATTAATATTTCAAGATCACAGATGGTCCTTTTCCTTCATGTCAAGTGTGTTTCAAGCTCGAAGGGGTTGACGTCATGAAAACCGACGCAATCTGAAAGTAATGCAAAAGAGATGGATTAGTGCAGGTAGTATTTACTCACCATGTGAAAATGTCTCATGTCTGATTCATGAATGCTTTGATGGATAGATGGATGGACGGGTTAAGGGATGAATGAACATATAGAATTAATGGCTAAACCAAGAAGCATAAACCTCCCTGCTATGGCAAACATCACTCGAGTGTGGATCTCTGTTGTCAGCAAAACTTGAAGTGAAATGCTGCTACCTAAACTGGCCAAGCTGAAGAGGCATAAAATAAATGTATTACATTTGAGAAGATTTTCTATGGTTATGGGTTCTGTGAAGGACATTCTGAAGATTTATGTATGCACTCGTTCAGTCCTGCATATTATTTAAGTCATAAAGAAGACATTAACAAGCTTTTGTACACAAAACTATTGCATGCATAGGCTTAAAGAAAATACATTATTCCTGTTTGTACAAAGAGTCATTTCTTCTCCAAGCCTTTTATGGATGGAGATTAAGCCCCATTATTTCCCAGCCTTACTGGCTCTGTCCTCAAAACCAAAAGTCCCTTAATAAGCTAAAGTGAATAACCACAATGGGAAGCTTTTACAACACTGTGGTTCCAGGCTACCACCCCATTGTGGCATTTTCTTTCTTTCTTTTTTTAACTAGGAGGGAGCTATTCCCCTTTAAATCCCCCACGCCCCCTTTATCCGAGGTCGTGAACTGTCACTCTATTGTGTTTTTTTGCATGGACTTCATTTCCTGTTGCTTTGCAGGGTCAGTGCTTTCTTTCTGCCCTGGATCATCGGGTCTATTAAAGCCGAGCTAGACAAACTGATTAGGCAGACCTTAATTACTTCAGCAATGCTCCATTCTTGTGCTGACTGCTTTCAGAACGTGTATATCTCTTTCACTTTTTCTTCCTCTCGCTCTCCTTAGTTGCTTAAAATTTCAATTAGAAAACTATTAGATAACTGGAGAACTTCTTACAAAGAAACACAGATGCTGAAATAATCAAGTCAGAAATGTAAGTTTCAAGTTTGTCATTGTCATGGCTGATGTCCTTCTCCTGGCTTATTAGAGTTTAGTAGAGTCAGCTTATTTATTTGAGTCAGACTTTCTGTATCTGTCCTTCATTTTTTTTTTTATGACATTTTTTTTTTCTTGCAGCCACATATGACAGCACATCACTCAAGCAGCTCAGGGTTGAATTTTTCTTTTTCTTTTAATTTTTTCCATGCTTCCATCCTAAAATTTTGCTGATAACATATTAGATGTTAGTATTTTATTACTATTTCGGTATTTATCAGCAGCATTACAGAACATTTTACTTCCCTTTGTTTATGTTGGGGGTGCCATTTTCTATGACTTTTTTACTTTGAGTTTTCTTTTTTTTTAAGCTAATGTCACAATGTCTATCCACCACAGTCCCATCCTTTTTTGCATGGTGCGTGGAACATGGGACTATACACCCTACATAGTGAGCACAGTATATTCCATAGCATCTTCAAAAGAAGCACTAAATGAGTTGACGCTAACAAATACTACCAAATCCAGGGAAAAAAATCCCATATTTTTACACTGTCTGAGGTAATCACATTATGAGAACAAATCAAAGTTCTGCACATTTATGTCTTTAATACCTTCTGTATCCATTTTTACACACTTATTTCTCTTTTGCATAACCTGCAAAGTCCAACACAACCTACGGTATAGGAAAATAATCAGCAGAACAGAAGCTATTAATTGCTAGGTTACTCTTTTATCTGTGTGACAAAACATCAGGTAATCATGAGAAAATCTTTAGAAATACACCTTGGAAGTAATTATCAATGAAAATCCATAGTAGCTTAATGTCCATCCACTGTTGTGACTGATCTCATGGTAGTCAGGTGTTTGCGAAAGATCTATACAGCTGAATAAAATAAAAAAAACACTTGCATTAGCATTTCATATCCTCTTTGGACATGAAAATTTTAAAATGTTATGCTTCTGTTTCTTAGACTTACCATATACACAGTACCATACTGTGCTGCTATTTGTTGAGTTGCTGACCTCAACATGCACTCACTCACTCATTCACTCAGTGGACCATGAACTCCTAGCACAGACTTATTTCCATTCTTCACCATACACTCCTACTTCATGGTATGTCGCTCACTCACTCCATGGAGTGTGAACTCTTACTTCATTCCAAATACTATTTCCATTCCAGGCCACGTTCTCTTAACTCATGTAACCCCTATTTTAGCTTGGTTTCCAGCCAGGGCTATTTGCTGTTGTCTCTTTATTGAGTAGCTAATGATTTGTGACATGTTGTACCCAAGGTCAAGACAGTGTTTTTTTCCTAAAGTTTAAAGCCCTAGGGAACTTCCATGGTCGCTTTCTTTGTAGGTTAATTTTGCTTTTGCAAGTCCCAGTTTGGAGTGGAAAGTACAGTACATATTGAGTTCCCAGTGTAACCCTTCATGTGGAAAACCAGTTTTACACATTGTAAATTTCACCTGTGTTTTATGATTATTACTTGCCACACTAGACAAGATGATCCTAATAAAACCTTGGCTGAATTCTATATCAGACTCTATGATGATGTGTTGTCCATGTCAGATTATATGATAAAGATCCTCTAATGCAGTGGCTCTTAATGGTTCTTAGGGTCCAGAGGAAACCCTTGTGGAGTTGAACCCCAAATACCGAAAAATTGGATTACTATTGCACTGTGTACGGTGTACAATTCCTTTGTTCCATACACCAATGCCCTTGTTTGAGGATTAGTGAGAGGTTTAAGATTTAGCCTTATGTTAGAAGCTAGTTAGCTTTGTTGTTTGCGTTAGCGGATAGGTAAATCATAAACCTGCAAGGTAGCAGTAATGAAAATAATAAAATGGACTGTTCAGAGGCAATTTTGGATGACTCAGAAGCACTTACTAAGGATGTTTAAGGTGACAATGTTATCTGACGTTATCAGGTGTTTTCTTGCTGAAAGTGCTTCTGTGACAGGTTTTGAATGGGGGTTTTGGCAGGCAGTTGCTCTGCCCTCTTTCCACAATTGTGGACGATACCAAAGCATTTTTCACCCACATGTATGTATGAGAATTTATTTCAGATGGACGTAATGTGCTTATATGATGTAAATTTTATAGGTCATACAAATTTGTAAGTCATAATGGTGGTTATTTTTGTGACTGCCATTGTGATGTCTTGTCTTGGTTTTTTTTTTTTTTTTTTTTTTGTCAGTTTATGCTGTTAATCTTTGCCCTGAGAGATAATTATTAAACTGCAGCTAAATATTTCAGTGACCTTAAAACAGAGGATAAGAATCTTATGCAGCTTCTACTGACTAATGAAAAACAGTATGGGCTGTGGTTTCTAGACAGTTTTATTATTTCAGTTGTCTGTGGTTTTGGTTAATGTTGTTAAAGCCAAACACCCAAAGCATTTTGTACCCTTAACCAACGGTTAAATTCAACAAGTAATCACCTAAATTGCTAATTAGGCTTATTGCTGTGGTTCACACATTCATTTAACTAGATACCGTGTTTTACATGTCTCCTCTCTGCATACTTTTAGCAAAGGGCAAATTGTTAGAGCTACAAATCTAACATACCAAATTACTTTTTTAGTACATATGCACACCTTGGCTCCTCCAGCCCACAGCGCTGCTAATTGCCAACTTCTGAAACTTCCAAAATGTCACTTTCCCATCCATCTTTCTCTACTTCAAATTACCTGTCGTTGATGACATGTCCACCAAACAAGCGGCTGCAGTTTCCTAGCAACACCTGGTGTTCTGGATGGGGAACAGGTGGAGCGCTGTGTCCATCCTTCTGTTTTCAGTCCATTTTGGGGACTGTCCATTCAGCCTGATGTTCTGTCACAGCGTGGGATGTGGCAGGTTGACTTTGGCTGATTTAGCAAAACATATGAAAAATACAGTATATAAACCCGACTAAGAACTATAAACCATTCTCATAAATATCTTAATTTAAAGATATTTCTGGTGTGCACCACATTACAGATATCTGTAGTGACTCTTCATTTACTGTAGATAAATTAGTTTCCATTCATTTCCTTATATGGGTTAGGGGTGCAAGAACTAAAATTGTTAAGCTTGATGAATTAATTAATCAGCCAATTTTATTTCATTATTTTATTTTATATTTTTTTCAGTTGAATTATATTAATGCTGATTAGCCATCAGGATTGTTCGTCCAGCTGTTTATGTATACAGTATATATACACATATCAGGCATCACTAAATGATCCGGACCGAGTGACAATCTTATCCGGACCCTGGCGCTTTTGTGATAAATGAGAATAATTAATATACTAGTAATCTAGCGCTTTTTCCCTCAAGGTCGGCATGGCTATACGCGTCACTCAACAGGCCAATCAGTTCGATAGTTTCCCGTATAGACAGAGTGTATGGAAGCAAAAAAAGACGCGAGCCAAATCTCTGAGCTCCAGCCTCTTTCTGACGGGTAAGCGATAAATGCTTTTTATATTAATGTCAAATCATCATTTGAGGCTCTGACACTTTTTTTCTCTTCAATAAAGAGAAATAATTTTGGTGTAATCAGAATGGAAATTAACACACAATTACAGCTGCAAATCACACGCAAAAGTAAAAAATTGACAGTATTATACAAAGAGAGAAGTACATGTCAGTATTTATAGTGACTTTAAAACGTTTGTTCGACTTTAATTATGTAGCACTTCTTAATATTCATAAGAACAGTCAAAAGCTAACGAACATGAGTAATACAGAATCACGCATGCTCATGATAGAGAAACAGAGAGAGATAATCACAATCATACATGCAGAACAATCCCAATTTAATGTAGTTTCTGTTTACTGTAATCAGGGATATAGTAAATTGGTTTGACACATGGGCGGCATAGGGAAGGAAAAAGGTTTAAGGAGGGAGGATGGAAAGAAAGGGAAGGTAATAATATGAAGGAGGTGTGCACGTGCAGTACTAGTGGCAGTGCCCAGCTGGCATGCGGGCACAGGCTGCCGAGTGTTGGAGGCGGGCATAGAGGCAGAGTGGGCCCGTGTGGGCAGTGGGTGCTGAATGCCTCATGGGCACTTTTCTTCCCACTGACCTGCACAGCTGGCCCCTCCCAACTCTCCATTGGGTGCTTCAGACGGGAGTCCCTCTCGATGTCTAACAGCTGGGTGGCTTTCCCAGGTGGGAATGGGGGCCTTAACGTGGATGAACAGCAGCCTTTTTCCTCTTTGGCAGCAGGATGCCGAAGGCTGGCTCTATGTGGGGGTGCAAGTGTCGAGGGAGATCGTGCAGTGTTCTTGCGGCTGTCCTCCACAAGCCCATCAAACGAGTGCATTCAGTTTCTCTTGCTTTGAAGTCCCTGGGACACGTTACATCATCCTGATCGCATGCCACTCTTTCACGTCTTTTACATTCGCAGCACGACTGGGCTCCGCTGATCTTCAGCGCGATACCAGACAGACCAGACCTTAGATCTCAATCCCCGCCCTACTTTTATAACGTGGAGAGAAGCCTGTGATCCATTAGCACTGATGATGCTGCAGCCGTGCCCATTTCCAGTGGTTCCGCCCCTTCGCGCACCCGCAGAAGGGAAGTCCGCATACCTTCTGTACATGTAGTAAGCCTACAGAGTGAGCGAGGAGTGATAACAGATTGAGGCGCACGCCCATCACAGCCGAACGAATGGTACATTTGAGTAAAATTAAAACTAAAAGACTTTCAAATCACATCACCAATATTTTATTCAGAATTGAACATTGAGAACAAATGTTTAAACAGAGAAAAACAATATCAGGCAAGAATGAAACCAAATTCCAACACCAAAACTCCAGAAAGTTATAACCTCAATGCTCAGATGTCTTCTAACTGTTTTTAAAAGAAGAGGAGGTACAACACCATGAAAAATTATGCTACAGGCATCAAATTTAAAATTAGCTTATTTTGCATATAAAATTGTAAGAATTCTTAGTTTAAACATTTATGTTCTCTCTATTCTATTGTGTAATATATATATATATATATACACACTATGTTGAAGCTTTCCACAAGATTCAGGAATTTTTGACCATTCTTCCAGAAGTGTATTTGTGGTGAGGTCAGACACTGATGTTGAAGGAGGCTCACCGGGCTCGCACTCTCCGCTCTAATTCATCCCAAAGATGTTTTATCAAGGTGTTTAATTAAGAATTAGATGTTACTCCAGTTTATATGCATATGAAGGCAGACAAGCGAATACTGTTGGCAATATAGTGTATATCCACTGTATCTCAATATTCTTACTGTCTGGCCCCCAAAATGGGAAGGAGGGACAAACCCACACGCACATAATCTGTCTGAAGTTCTCTGTTTATTATCAGTAAATGAGCATATTTATGCCTTTTGGCCTTCTGCTGTGTGTCACGTACATTCTGTACATCAACAGAACAAAAGTCATTATCATGTGAGTCATATGGAGACCCAGAGACAGACAGACAATAGGAAGCACATTAGCACTTTCCGGTTAGACAAAATGATTCCAGGGAAGCATTTATAGTAATATTCATCTAGACACAGGCTATAGGAAGTATTACTATATAAGGAATGACGAAGCACAATGAAGAGTTTGTTTGATGGGCATGGAGGCACAGGAAAGGTCACACAATATCAGAAAACCTTACAGTCATTTTGCAACATTTGGAATTAAGATCTGTGGACAGGCAGAATGATGCCTCTAAACATCAAATATTCAGCTCTGCTATTTTGTCTTCAGTTTCCTAGGTTAGGTTGCAAATGAATGAATGCCAATATCCTGTCAATTCCTTACTGTACCTTGTCATGAACCACCAACCATGCTGTACTGATTCAGTACTAAAATTTGACATACAATATATAGACATTTTATGACCTTGTTTTTTTGGACAGTAGTGCAAATTCAGTAGTATGACTTTTTGCAGAATATATGGCTCTCTTAATATGGACTACTACATTTGAAATTCTTTATACACTATGTAATTATGTAAATAGGCCGATAATGGCTCACTTTAGCGTTGAATAATTTCATTATGTGTAGTTTCATTACCAAAGCACAGGATTTTTTCAGTGTCATCAGTGGGTTGTTCATAGATTATGGTTTCATGAGACGACATCGACATCACGGGTGGTGTGCGTGGTAAATTTCATGAAATTTATTCTGGTACCTTAGAGCTGGATAATAATTAATTAGCTGTTTTTCTCAAGATCAGTGGCCTTTAACACATGCATAAATATATTTGAAAGTGCATATTTAAAGAAAAGTGACTGCTGCAGTTTTACTGATTACAATTTGGCTGGGGCAGCTAAAGAGGGATACTCCATCCATGGCTTGCTGATTCCTTTCGGAAACAAGATATTACATGCAAAGATGAAGCCTTGAAATAAAGCTAAAACTGTTGAGGGCAGCAGAATTAACGTACTGTAACATCTTATACTTTTATACAGTTTTTGGATTCCAGGGTGTACTGTACATCCATCTCCTATCTCATCTCCATGCTCAGTATTAGTAAATAAAATAAACCTTTTGTTAGTATTTTATGAGTGAATTTCAAAAAGTTAATCTTTTTCTTGTCTATTTCAGCTGTTAATTGTCCATTAAGATGAATTGTGATGTTCTAATTGATGATGTTAGTCTTTTATTACAGCTATTGTACATGCTACAGTGTCTACATTAAGCTTTGAGATTAGTCTTTTATTATAGTCCTTACTGTCCCTATCAGAACGAAGGATAAGAAAGAAGTCAATTTATTACATATCTTTAAGATTTAAAGAAGTTTCCTAAATGGTTCTCTGGATTGCTAATGGCGTGATCCCTGTAAGAAAATATACTTTTTCAAAAGTATAGTATTGCAATTTTTTCTCAAAGGGAATCATATGATGGACTGTACGAAATGACATGGAAACTTTAAGAGTTTCCTCCAGTAGAACAACCCAAGGGACAGTTAACCTAGTAATAAGTCTAGGTGATATTCCTCAGAGACATTTCTCAGGATTAATTAAGCACTTTAAATAGGCGGTGAAATGACGTCACAATTGTAATAATAAGGATGAAGTCCTCATTTACTTCTAATAGAGAAAATATCGATAATGAAAAAGTACACTATTAGCAATTAACAAACTTGCCAACAATCATCAACAAAAATGACTTACTCTCTAAAGTAAAGAAAAATCATTAGAGATGCTAGAACAAGAGTATTCATCAAAACAATGTACAGTATAAAGGCCATGTTGCATGAAATACAATGTCTGGATAAACAACTAACATGGCAGAAAGGTAACAGTTGGCATACAGTAGTAACAGTTGATCATTAAGGATTATTTTCTGGCTATAAATGAGACAGACCAGAATGTGTGAATAAGATGTAAAAATCTAGAAAAGTTTGTAAATAAATAAATTAATCAATGAAATGAAACTAAAATAGGTCTTCGTGTCTTAGTTTATTTATTTAGGGACCGCACACTAAGCATTGCTGCGCACAGGCAACCGATGCCGCATACAGTAAATGGGGCATATAGGCACAAGGCTAATTTGCTGTCCCAGTCCCTTTCTGACTAGTTAACACAAATGCGTTTTATCAGTTAAGTTAAGCCAGATGATCAGCTACAGATTTATGTTAAAAGTCACTTAACCACTGACTGAAGTGGTAATTCCGCAGAATTCTGTTCAGGCATCCCCGGGGTCAACTACAATTCCGGTCGCTAGGCGACGACGTCGTGCAGGTAATCAAGAGTTGTGATTACAGTGTTCACTCCGCGTGCGGACATTGGCTCAGTGTCAGGTGTGAGAGCGCCCTCACGCTCCGGTATTGGAAAAGTAAATAATGATGTCTGAGGCAAAGGAAAGTAAGAAAAGAAAAAGAAATGTGTGAGAAAAAAGATATCTGAGAAAAGAAAAATCTGGGAACAAAGAGAAAATATATCTGAGAAAAGGAAAAAGGAGAAAAGATGTCTGAGAAAAAAAGAGAAGATAACTGATGAAGGAAAAAAATCTAAGAAAAAAAAAAATTAATCTGAGAAAATAAATAAAAACAATATCTCAGAAATAAAGGATATCTGAGGAAGAAAAATGTTTGAGATTAAGAGCCAACAAGAAAGCAGGAGTTTCCTTTACACAAGTACTCACAAGCACTCGGTCTCTGCTTGCTGATCTCACAGTAAGAGTAGAATCCCTGAGGTGACGCTTGCCTTTTCCAAACTATAACTTGAACTCCTCCAGTGTGTGTTTATAGGTTTACTTACGGGTTTGTTTATTTCCCAGTCCGGCTCGATTCTCTATCTGGTCCTCTATCATTTGACAGTTTTAGTTATTGAACTTATTCCACAGGGAATGTGATTCATATAGGACTAAACATTGGTCCAACAAAAGTAATTTGCCTTTTTGTACAAAGATCACTATTTCAAATTCTAATGATGTCCTAACCTGCTGTGGCTCAGGGGTTGTTTGTTGGTCTTTTGGCTGCAAGGGGTCGCCACAAGTTATGGGTGCAAAATTGTGCATGCTTTCTGGCTGCTTTTCTGTCAATCAGAAAACAAAAGTATTAATCACATCCTATAGCAGAGATTTATTTGAGTACATTTTGAAGTAGAATTGCTTTAGAAAACTAGAACCATTAACCATAAAAACAAACAAATAAAATAACTCTTGGTGAACCCTTTACCCATAGATAGCGCTTTTGATTTGGTTGGGCAATATTATGTGGCACAACATTTCTTTCAATGCAAAACTACATCTAATGTACAGTAGCATTTCTCTTGCAGTAGTCAGCAAGCTATTGCTATGACGCCTCTCAACCCTCCTTACTCACCTGGACCACGTTGTACCTAGTGGAATGATTCTGGACTCATCTGACCCCGACTGGTAGAAAACTTTACTTTGAGACAGGATATGGACCGGGATATACAGTTGGTATGGACACACTCAATCACTCACTAACCCACTCACTCACAATGGGCAATTTGGAAATGCTGATTAGTCTAATCTGCATGTCTTTGGACTTTGGAAGGAAGCATACCAAGCATGGGGAGAACATGCAAACCTACATCCTGTAAATGCAAGGCCAGTGCATTAACCACTATGCCAAAAGCTGTTGCCAAAATTTTTAATAAAACACAAGTATGAGAGATAGTCTGTTGAGTTTGGACTGATTTTGATCTAGAATCCAAATGCCATAAAACCCCTAAATTTTGCTGTCTATAATTGGTTTACATTTGGCAACGAAACACTTGCCATTGCCTTTTTTTTGTGCCTAACCCTGACCATTTGGCATGGGATTGTATGCAATCTTGGGTGTGAGCATTTTAAAACAGATGGCTCATCCCATGCCATATGACACCCAAATGTATCATTTTCCATGCCTGTCCTGTACCATATGTGATGTACAAAATAAATGTCAAGGGAATAATATACATTCCATAAAGAGGTTGGAATCCGAAATATTCCATTTCACATTCCTTTTTACCCAGTTGTTTCCTCATAAGCTACATTATCAGATGATGGACCAATAATAAGTTGTTATTATTAGCAGGTAGAGCTTTTTAAAAGGATGCGAAAAGGACTGCGTTTTTAAAAACTACTACCACTTCAGAATGAACTTTGGGCTCTTATCCCTTGTTTGAATCAATTCAACTCACTATAGGACAAACTGCGAGGCTCCAGCCGATGATGCTAGCACTGTCCTTGATTTGTGCTAATGTGGTAACGGATTGATTAAAACGGAAAACAATATTCCACACCATAACAAAGTCCTAATGTATTCTCAGTGTCTAATGACTTTTTGTAATGGACAATTTGCTTCCTTAATATGGCCAGGGAGTCCCAGACGGAAGCAAGGGAGGGAGAGACAGAAAAAGAGAGATGGAGCAGATGAGAGAGGATGAATTTGACAGGGGAAGGCTAATATAAAAGGTCATCTTTCCCACTGTAACTACTCGCATATCTGTAAGGGGAGATTCTTAATAGGCTCTTAATTTCTAGATGACAAATGAAAGAGCCGGATGCAATGACTTGAGTATTAAATAATTTTATTCTTTTCTGTGAATGGTTACTTGGGACTCAGCTAGATTTCTTCGGGGTTTTAAGCAAATATAGTAGTAATGAAATCTGTCTCAGCAACTGGTGGATCAACGGACTCTTGGGTCTAACACATTTAATTAAATTCTGCATCAGCTGATAACTCAATTTTATCTGACAGCCTACTTGAACCATACAGCACTATGGCTATCTTGTGGCCTAACTGTATGCACCCCCATGTCTTTTGGTAAATATATATTTTTTTAAAATAGCCTAAATGCAAGCATCCACATTTAATGCTGATACTGTACATTGCTGCCTAACTGTTTAAGGACACTGGCCTACTGGGTCAAAAGGTTGAATTTAACACTGCCAAGATATCACTGTTGAGAGTTGGAATAAGGTCCTTAACTGTCCCTGCTTCATGCTATTATGACCTACTTTACACACTGATCCAGCTCCTACCAAGCTAGGATATGCCCTAAAGAGAACAATTTAATTACATTTGCACATACAGTATATTAGGGATATACACTGATTAGCCATAATGTTAACACATTAACATTGATTATATCAAGTGTATACCAATAAACTGGTGACAGAACATGGGCACCCAAGAATCACCCCTGCCCCCAGGGACCAACAGCTAGCCTATCCGATCTGATCCCTCAAAAATGACCAAATAAAGTAAAAGCTGGCTGTAACGAGTTTTACGCATGGGTGGCACCATATACACAGGGACACAAGGTGAGGTCTTACTGAAAAGGGTAATTTTATTTGGAAAAAATGGAGGAGAAAAAGGTTTACGGGATGAGGATGGAAAAAAGAGGAAGGGAAGTGATGAAGGTATGCACAAGTGGGTCACTCAGTCTTTTCGCAGTTGTCCTCAGCGTGGAGATCAAACAGCGGTATTCAGTTTTATGACCTTTTGAAGTCCCTGGGGTGTGTTATATCACCCCGCTCGCGTGTCACTTGTTTAAGCATCCAACACACGAATCTGCTCAGAAGACCTCCAGGACCTCAAACTCCCAAACATTAACAATGATTATTCCCCACCTGTGCCTGTTTTCCACCGGCCCTGTTCCTTCACACAACTACTGTACAGAAAGGGAGGCAACGTACAAAGTGAGCGAGGGGTGACCAAAAGATTGAAGTGAGTGCCCATCACTGGTGTACGCCGTGAAACTGCCATAATAGAAAAGCATCAAAACACCCAGTACACCACAGCCTGCTATACTGTACATTGCTTGGTAAGCAAAGAGCCAAAGGCCACCAACCTTGCCTCTAATCTCCCCAGATCCAATCTGATCAAGCAGACTTGGGATGTGCTGGACAAACAAGTCAGATCAATGAAGGCCCTAACTCGCAACCCAAAGGATCTGCTGCCAACATCCTGGTGCTAGACATTACAACAAACAGAGGTCTTGTGGAGTCATGCCTTAAGGGGCCAGAACTGCCCAAGGGGAAACTACACAATATTGGTACAATATTTTGTGTTGCTGATGTATGACTGATTGGTGTAGACAGACAAGGTGTTCAAACATAGACAAATACAAGTCAAATAAAGAAAAAGCTAGAGGTGTGAGACTGCAATCCTGTGGTATTCATCAAAAAGGTTTTGATAAGAGAGCTGGGGTTTAAATTTCATGTGAATGGTCGTGTGTATGGTCACAAAAATCACATTATGCACAAGCTTTATTAACCGCGTTCATTTGTCTATCATAATTAATTACCTGGTGGTCCAAAGATGACCTATTATGCAAAATTCAAAAAACAAGAGAACAAGAAACACATTGATCTGTCCAGTGCTTAAACAGGACAATTTGACCTTATATAAAAGGTCTGCTGTTCTCTGGTGGGGTGTGGCTCAGCATTAGCTCATTTACATTCACACTGAAACTATGCATTAAGAGGAGGAATTAAATTGTTGTAGGGATGAAATAATGCATTATCTTAGAATAATTTCATGGAGTATTAGCAGACACAACTTTACACAAGAGCTCTGAGATGCATGCTAACTTGTTTAAAATATATAGCAAAATATGTGACCTTTTAAATTATGGTCCTGGTTTTTGTGGGTCTTGGGAACTAGCACCAAACCAATTTGTAAGAAAATATTTGTAGGAAATAATAACTGTACTGTGTAAGCATATAGTATGCACATCTCTAGTTAAAACCAATGACGAACTTGAGTGAATTAACTTGAGAGTGAGGAATTTACACATGACAATGCTCAGAGTGCTAATGTTTTTCCAGTGTTCCCAGAAACATACTGTAGTAGATTTTATAGCAGTAGATGTGGTCCATATCCACTGCTGATTTAAATTCATAAACAGATACTGATTGGCATATTTGGAACACTATGGGTGTTTTCCCCACCCACTAGTGTCTGGGTAACACAAGTGACCCCATTGTTGTCTCCTGGGCAAGACTGTAATAGCCTTTCTCCAATGTTTTGGTCTAACTACTGCTTCAAGCTCCAAACTTTTTACAGCATTTAAATTTTGAGCCATAAGCAGATTCATGTTCTAGTCCATGTCATCCCTGAGAAATGCTCTCAAAGATGAGTTATGGCAGTATTCTGGCACCCAGGTTCAGATGCATTTATTGCCGTCACTTCACAGTGGTATGTGGGCCAGATGACAGTGGTAAGTGTGGGCCAGCACTAGGCCATCACTCACTTGATGTCTCGATACACACTGTAAAGGACATGGGTAAGAATCTGGACATGACATCTTCAGAGAGCAATATCACCTTTGCTGCAATGATCTTCAGTGTGAAATCAGTTTACCCAGACTATTATTAAACAGATGTGCATGTTTAGTTGTGCTTTGATTTCAGGGAAAAATTCGCAAGTGCAGCAGCAACATAGCGACAAAGGCAAAAGTTGACAAAACTCAATAAGTTTGTGTGACCCAGAAAGACATACTCCACTTGTATAAAAAACAGTGTTGTATATAAACTGGACTCTGTGGGACAGATCTGGGACAGGATGAAAAGCAAGCTTTGCTGAAGAACGTCATTCATTCAGTCATATTCAGTTACCACATCTGATCATGGCAGAATATTCAGCATTACTGCATCAGATTTTGATAATATGACCCAATTGACAGGGACAGATTCCTATATGAAATACACTAAAATCTCGCAATTCAAATGCAGTCAATTTACATCAGCAATACACATCAGCTTTGATTGTGGCATGCAATGTGGTGACCAATTAATCAGTGGGAAAAAGTCTCTATTGATGAGAACCTGGCCATCTTGTACATTAACGGCTAACTTCATTTTATTGCAGTGCCTCTATAGAGTCTTGTACATTGGGCATTGCTTCAGGCGCTTTGCGTCTTACCCTGATAAATATGGAATAGGGGCAAAATGAACTCATCAGACCACATGACCTTTCTCCCTTCCTCCAAAGTTCAATAGCTGTTTAGTTCCAATTATTTGAGTTCTTGTCACATTGTATGTATGAAAATACACTTACTTTCACTATTTAAAAAAAAAATAGCTATGCTTTTGTTTCCCCTCTTAGGCAAGGTTCAACACTATCTTGCAAGACTTAATCTGTTGAACAGTTCTGGGCAGGCAGTGTAATACATATGGCATAATGTGCTGAATAGTGTTTAGTGCTTTTTCTTCTTCTTCTTCTTCTTCTTCTTCTAAGACACACATTTTCTTTTAGTGTCTATTCCCTCTTTTATAGATGATCCCAGATATCAAAGCTAGTTGGTAGAAATAGGCAAGCCCATTGTCTTACACTTTTGGTATCAGATTATTTAAGTGGATTAAAGCACTTAAAGTAGCATCAGTGCTCATAAGCACCTAAAATTATCACCTAAAGTGATGCTAGGGCTGATTTTATCTTATTTTTTCTTCTAGCCCAGACTGCTGATTCATGCAGTTGGTGATATTAGTGACATTTGGTGTCTCATGTGAGCCTAGATCTGATTTTCCAGACACATCTATTTAAAAGTCTGCAGCGTTCATGAATATAAAAGGGCCATGCCCAGGACCTTTACAGGAGATTTTGCTGTATAGCTCACACTTACACAAATGCAAGTGAAACTCGGTACACTTCTAGAGCTCATTGAGATGAATTTTTTTTTTCAGTTTTTTGCAAGAGATTTTTCAATCCCAAGAGATTTGAAAATACTTCTCCTATGAAAATACTTCTCCTAGGACATTTATATGATCGCCATCAAACCAGGCCCATATGATCTCAAGATATTAAAGATGCAAAATTATTAAGGGAATCTTGA
>JAQQZT010000016.1:8006645-8017045 GCA_030068275.1 Clarias platycephalus | reverse complement strand
ATGTTTTAGGATAAATATTTATTTTTGGACAAATATATATTGGTCATATATATATATCTACACACACACACACACACTTAAAAAAATATATATATTTTATTTTGTAATTTAGGTACTCTACTGTAGGTAAAAATCAGCTTTACAGATTATGCATCACATTCGACCTGATCATCCTAACAGAACTCTGGGAAATCTTGGCTTTTTATTAACGATACATTAAGCAGTGTTCCTATCAGAGCTGTTTACTTGATATTTATTCTTTCATAGTTATTAAGTAATGCTGTTCAGAATTAGTGACAGAATCAATTTGTGATTCATTTCTGTAATGTGAAAGATATTCTGAAATATGACAATTTAAAAGTTTTTTTAAGAGTTAAGACAAGTATATATGGGTTTAAAGAACATTGGGTATTTTAGCTCATATTTTGAAGATAACTAGACAATCTCAAATAGAACTATCACCTCTGTACCTCCTGCAATTCAAATACAATATAACGATTTCCATTATATCATAAGGTCCATTTACCACCTCTGATTTTTAAAGGATACATTACTATATAATGTTATATAACTATTTAACTCCCAGTTTTCAATGCTAAGGCTAGAAGATTGAATCTTAACTGAATATCTGAATATTTTAAGTAATTACTAATATAAATATATATATTAATGATGATATACATTACGAATATATATGTTTTAAATTGAATGACTATACTGTATAACCAGCCTTGATTTGGGGAAACTGCTAGAACATAAAACGAGTGAGTTGCTGTAAAAAAGGGTCTTTTGATAGGTGAGCTACACAGCATGCACAGAATGGTTAAATAATTAGCCTTTGTTAAGCAAAGAAAATATTACATTTATTGGAACTAGGGTGGCGGCTGACCAATGCATTATTAAGACTTACTGTAGAAGTACTGTATAAAGGTTGATTATCAACTTCATGGAAGAAATGTGGCCAGAAAAAAATAAATATGCATGTTTGTAATGTTTTTGTTAATTTTTAATATAAACAAATAAAGACTGAAATATTACATGTATTCATAGATATCACTCCCAACTTGTTTAATGCACCTCGGCAGCAACGACAGCCTCAAGTCTGTTTGTGATTGATGGTACAAGCTTGGCACACACCTTTCTTTTTGAAGTTTCTTTCATTCTTCTTGGCAGAATCAAGCGCCAGCAGTTTGGATGGACAGCATTGGCGTTTTGTCAGTGGTATGCTTCAGGTTGTTGATTCGTTGTAAACTGTTGCCCAAGCCTGAGATCCTGAGCACTCTGGATAAAGTGTATATTTCTGCATTAATTTTCCCCCTCTATTCTGTCTTCCAGTCCCAGTTGCAGACAAACATCCCTTCACCATGAGGTTGTTTGACGTAGGGATGGTTTTAATAAGGTGATTGCGTAGTGCCGGATTCCTCCGTGAATTGCGATAGGAATTCTATTAAATAGTTAAAGGATTTTTCTTCTTATGGTCTGAGAATCCTTCAGGTGCTTTTTGGCAAACTCCCAGAAGGCTGTCATGTGCCTTTTAGTGAGGAATAGTCTGACCATTCTACCATAGAGGTCTGATTGGTGGAGTGCTGCAGTGATGATTGTCCTTCTGCAAGACTCTCCCATCTCCACAAGGGAGCTCATTTATAGTGACCCATGGGTTCTTGGTTACCTATGTCTCTGATTACTCAGTGTGGCTGGGCAGTCAGATCTGGGAAGACTGTTGGTTGCTGCAAATCTCTCCCATTAGAGAATGATGGAGGCTATCATCCTGCTTGGCGCTTTCAATGCTACATATAGTTTCTCCTATCCTTCCCTAGATCTGTGTCTTGACGCAATCTTGTCTTGCACAGATAATTTTCTTGACCCCTTGGCTTTGTTTTCACTCTGACATGCACCATCTACCATGAGACCTCGTAGTATAGCTATCAATAATGCATTAATTCATTGTAAACTATGTCCAGTCTTGTCTTATTTCGTGTCAGCTCTTCATTAGTACAGTAATGTATTGCAGGTTTACATCACATGGTATCATATGCAGGTGTGAGTGCACTGTTTGTGTATGAATAAACTCAGGACAGAACATTAGTGCAGTGACTTGTCTTAAGACTTGGCATTCTAACATATCTTTAAAATCTCTTCTGCAGCAATAGCAGTACATATGTGGGAACAGTAGGCAGAATGAGTTATATGGTTTGGGAAATAACGGCCACTGTTGCCTGAAGGGCTTATTAAAATGGATTTTATTGAATTATTCTGCACAAGTAATATCCTATAACTGCGCTCAATCAAGAACGTGAACATTTGAGAACTAATTTTCAGTAGCCAGCCATTTTTCTTTTAGAAAAAAAGCATGAATAA
The DNA here is from genome assembly GCA_030068275.1 of Clarias platycephalus. NCBI lineage: Eukaryota > Metazoa > Chordata > Actinopteri > Siluriformes > Clariidae > Clarias > Clarias platycephalus. Next base: position 8,014,687 of record JAQQZT010000016.1, on the reverse strand, counting down.
AATAAATCCATTGACTCTTGTACCAAGACTCCACTGTAATCTTCTTGCTCAAACATTTGTGTAACTAATCAAATATATTTATTCACTGTTTAAAAGTATTCTTAAAATGAACTCGCTTTATGCTTTCTATTGAGGAATAATAATCCTGTGACTTGGTGATGAATAGAAGCTTTTATTTGGAGGCTAAAGAGGAGAAGCCTCCTAATTCATTCAGTAACAACAGGCATAATTTTGGTAATTTAGTAATTTTCCAGAAAATGTTATATTTGATTGCTGAAGAGACTTAAGAACAATACTTCCTTTTGTTTCCCATTTGGATGTGTGGTTTATTTTTGCACTACCTTTATTTATAAAAATGAGTTTTTAATGATTAAGTAATTTCCCCAATTGAGCTGAGTCACATGCCAAGTCAGTTTTCTTCAAGTTCAGAAAGCAAAATTACTTTAGCTTTTTACACAAACTTCAAATGGATCATAATTGCAGATGATTGTCCTACTTTACAAAATGACTGGGACATAACACACAAATAATAAACCTTTTTATGTGCACTTGTTAACTACAACACTTTCTGGTGATTACTGGGACTCATTCTTCAAAACAATGTGGAAATCAATATAGTGCTAAGAGTTTTCTGTACATCTCATGGTCAAATGGCACCATAAAAAAAATTCAGAAGTTATATGCTGGTAAATCAGTAATTTATGTCTGAAGGTGATCTTTTATTTAGTGTAATTCAGTCCTGGCCCAACCCAAAACTGAACTTGTTTGGAAATTCTTTAACAAAAATCGCAAGTTTATTACCTTATAACCTGAAAATAAAAATAAAATGTCACATGAACAAATGGGTTGGAGTGTAAAGTTACGATAATAAACATAGCACAAAAATTACAACATTTCAGCTAGACTTTCGCCTTCCCAGTGGCCTGCTTTTCACTGGTGCATGATGTGGACAGATACAACACCTCTCCTGCTGCTAAATATTGACTGTCAAAGAAATACAAGTCACATAAATATTGATTACTCTTTTACAGCATGCTGGACTCACACCAATTATTAAAGAAGACTAATGGCTCTAGTAAAATATAGTCAGTAAGTTATAGCATAGAGAGGTTGATCTGAAACCCTTCCCAGTAACAAGTCTTCTATTGTGTATAGAAGGAAAACAGCATCTGTTTCACTGGGGAGCTCATTAGTTTTAGTTTCACCATGCAAATAGTAATCACTTTTATTGTAATTTTTATGGGATGTACAAAATGTACCTTAAAAATGATTCTGGTTGTTGTTACTGACCTTGTTTCAAACTACAGAAACTTTCAAATGCAAAGCGTTTAGAAAGTTTGACAAGAAAATTGCAGCGTAAAAGCTTTGACTGATATTCCACTCACAACACTAAAATACTTCAGAGCTCAGAAATAAAATAGACATTTTTAAACTGTTAACATCTCTTGGGTGACTGCTTGCTATTACATAGTGTTGGTCATTTTTAAACTCGTAAACATAACTTTTCTACTGAAAACAGTATGTTCGCAGTATTTCTGTGAAACTCATTCAGGGTGCCTCGGAGCGCTTGCAGTCAAGTGATCGACAATCAAAGAAATCATGCCCGCCATTGATGATACCACCAAGGTCCTGCAGCTGCTTTCGTCGAGGGGTCGTCACAGTGGAACATCCGATTCGCACAAGACTTCGCACATGTTTTACGGTTTCATGCAGTTCCTGATGCAACCTTCCAATTACTGTATATCCGGGCTTGGGACCAGCACTGCATCCAGTGACTTCCACTTCATACAGCACCTGCGCTCACACCAGTGCCATTTAGCCATTTAACGTGATTGACAATGTATTTTATTATTAGAAAATTTGATCTACTTGAATTAGGATTTAAGGAAACAAACAGTGATTTAACATTAAAACGATGCCAGATACAAGATAATGCTGACTGAATACTATAAAAAGCTTAGCAGCACTAATTAAAAACTAATTACAGGACCATCTCATTTAAACCCTCCATGTACCCTAAATTAGCAAACATAACATAATAATAAAAAACCATAAAAAAAATTGGTAGTGTTAAAATTACTGAACTTCTATTTCATGATTATGTACCTGAGATAAAACTGTCACTATATACTGTAAGCACGAGTGATCACAGACAGGGGCTCATCTTTGACCATGGTTAGCCTTGTGTCCATGGTGAATGGTTAATAATGACAAATCTCTGTTTCATGCATAACCACTGTCCCGCAAAGTAACACTGCAGAAAGATCACCAGTCAAAATAGTGAATGGTTTGTTTTTACATCAGTTCTGGCGTCACACGCAAGAGGGTGTCAATTTGATAAATAAAAAATAAAAAAAACATTGTATGTTAATGTGGACAGAATTCTGGTTAACAAATCAAAAGTATTTGTGCTGAATAACATACTTTCCCACTTCACCAAACAATGTGCTAGTAGCTTTATTAACTTTTTACTCTTGTAATCTATCATCCTGCAAAGATTATATTGGGTATGAGTCAGTTTAACAAACAAAGCAGAATAGTCAGTCTAAAACTATGCTTGCTTAGTGTAATTTCCTCACAAAGTAAATTTCACACTTTGATCGAGTTGTTAGATAGCTATGCGTCAAAATCGGAAAAAAGCCTAACCAATTCTGTTAACAATTAGATAACAGCAGTCAAATTGTCTGATGCTCCTGTGTGTTAGCCAGAACTAAATCTTTGAATGTAATTTTCTTTCTTTTTTCCCTAGTTTTGAGAATAACCATGCATTTTAAAATCGCTTCTGGTAATTTCTGCAAAAGAAATTTTCTAGAGATGTCTCTAGGTTCTATATCTACTGTATATACAAAATCTCACCATGTGCAAGGGTTTTTCCACACGTACTGTTTGAGCTTAGTCTATAGGCTTACAAATTGTGTGTATGTATATATATATATATATATATGGTACACAGGGTTCTTATTCCTTTTCTTGCTTCATGTAGTCATGGCAACTGGCAACTGGAGATGAATTTGTCATATACTCTAATACAGTGGAAGCTAGAAAGACTACTTAGGAATTCATCTCAGGTCAGGAGTGAAAACATTTCCAGTCTGATGTTGTCCAAGCTGTTGCACCTCAATAACAGATGGATGTGATCAGTTGCATCTTGGCTCAGTCACACAACAATGCCCACACGGATCGGGTGGCACAAGGCCAGTTAAGATCACGTAAGAACAAATTATGCCAGCAGAGCTGGCACACCCTTGTTTGAGGTGTCTGAATTGCCGCTGACTGGGTGGTCAATTGAACCAATCATTTAAAGCCTATGACTGCCATGCTACATGTCTTTTACATCTATTATTCAGGATTAATAGGTGTATAATAATAAATCTGTTTATTATATTACACTGTAAAGGATGCATACTTACATTGTGCGCATGTGGATGAGCTGGTGTTTCAGCCAAAATAATTGACCCTAAAAGTTAGAGTGAGCAGCAAGGAAGTAAATTTTCATTAAAAACTCTCCATTTACAGTATATATGGAGATATATATATATATATTCCCCCCCCACTGGCTCTATGTATTTTCAATGAGTGGATATACGTCGATCATCCGTGACATTACAGGATCACGGGCACCCAAGGCTCGGGCATGCCTATGGGAACCAACCAACTGGTCCAATTCGATAGAAAAGCCAATGCAGCACAACTCACAGAAAAAAAAAAATCATTGCTGCCTTTACACAAAGAAAATAGATTTCTCTATATATTAACTGTCAATATATTAAATAATTTAGTGTTCAGATCTACTGGTAAATTGAAAGGGTTTTATAATGGTAATATTCCTCGTTGCTACACTAACTGATACTAACTAATAATTAACAGAAAAAAAAAGATATTCATATAAAAAAATATATTCACAAATTAAGAGTGATTATATTGTATTAATTTATTACAATATTCTGAAAAATACCTATGGAATTGCTGCTTTTCATACATTAAAAATATATTAAAATATATTCAATTGCATATCTTAATGTATGTAATTTTATATTCAACAACATACTTCTTAATATATTGAATAAAATTTTAATATATATATTTCTTTATATATTTTTTACAGTATGCTTATAGTTCGAACAAAATGTTAGAGGCATTAATCCGAGCACAACGACAAAGTAAAAGTGTGCGTTAAATTCTTAAACATGCATAAACTTTAAAATTATGTTTCAAAAGAACAATTCTAAGTACAGTGAAACCTCGGATTGCGAGTAACGCTGTTTGCGAGTGTTCCGCAAGACGAGCAAAAGTTTTTAATACATTTTTATTAAAAATGAACAAGTCTTGGTTTACAAGTACTGAGTATCATGTATCACGCATGCGCTTCTTGTTTTGACGCCGAGCGTCACGTGATCACAACTGAGCCAACGGTTTTTCTCTCTCTTGTGCTGTCTTATTGTGGGTAATCGTCTCTCCTGCTGGGTCTTAGTGCGCGTCTTTTACTGGTATAATCATCATCCGTGCACGCGTGTACTGTTTACTATAACACTGTGACCACGTGTGCGCGCATAAAACATTTTATTTTGTGTCTGTATGCGTGTGTGTACAGCGTGCGTGCTCAAGGCTCAGCCTGTTCTTTGTGTCTGTGTGCGCACGCATCATTGGACACCGTGCCCCCCCCCCCCCAACCCCCCTCCCAGCCAGAACACACACAGACCCCTCCTACTTTCGCCTTCACAGACACACACTCATTCTCTCTGCTCTACACAAACACTGCTCTGTCGCAACTCTTTTCAAAAGTAAAGTGCAGGTTAATTATTTTTTTTCACTTTACAGCAGTGATTCCGTTCTTTCTTATGGGAAAATTCTATTTGGTTTACGAGTGTTTTGGAATACGAGCCCACTTACAGCACAAATTATGCTTGTAATCCAAGGTTTCACTGTATAAATATAATGGTTTTTGTCTTCATTGCAATATGTACAGTATAAGAACACAAGAACACCCAACGTGCAAAAGCATACTCGGCCTCCCAGTTCCTAACGTAATCGAGCATCTATGGGATGTGCCGGACAAACAAGTCTGATCCACAGAGACCCACAGCACCCAAAGGATCTGCTGCCAGCATCTTGGTGCCAGACAGAGGCCCTGCAGACCCATGACCCAAGGAACCAGAGCTGACCAGAGCTAGTGCCAAAAGGGGCACTTAAATCCTAGGTGGTTTTAATGTCAGTGCTTTTAATGTTAAGGCTGATCAATGTACATACCACCTTGACTGCTTCTCATCTTCTTTAATAAACAAAGGCTCAGAGCCTGGCTGTTAGCATACTGTATTAGAATATAAACTAATATTCTACAAAATTCTTAACCTTTTACATTCCAAGAAACATTGGATGGTTCCATACTTCCACTCATTATTAAAACATAATTATACCTAATTCTAGGTTTAGTTTCATCTAGATATTAATAATCAATGTACTTACTTAAATATTTGTCATTAATCCCCAGAATGATGGCATATCTTAAATGATGGTTATGCAGTCTATGTTTAGAGCCTTGGAATTAAAGAAATGTACATCTTTAAATGTCTAATCTAATGTTTGAATAATTTGTTACTCATTGAAGTAAAATCCATGAGGAAGCAATTAACTTAATATAACCACAATTTGATCCAGTAGCAAAATAACACGTTCTATTAACCAGGCTAAGTGATGCTCATGTTTTAACAAAAGGTGCAATTAGCACAAACATCGCCTGCTGAGAATTGAAAAAAAAAAAAAATCTAAGGGAGAAAAACAACACTTAAAAAGTGTCTTTGGAAAAACCTAAAGCAAACAGTGTTTAAATAAAGAGCTGAATTTAAACTGCACAAATTACTATACAGCACTCCAGACCATTGCAGATGAGACATTAAGGAGAGTAGTAAAGAGAGAGTGTGTAAGTCATCATCTATTTAGGTTAAAACTTTATGAAATGAGTTAGTTTTTCCCTGGAGCTACTTTTTTATTATCTGACAGGAATGGAACTCGAATGGTCTTCAGCTGCTGTAGCTTATCGACCTCAAACTTTGACACAGCTAGCGTTCTGAGATGCTTATCATTATTATTATTATTATTATTATTTGCTTAATCCGTTTGTACAGTGATTATGTCCGTTTTTGTAGTTTTCTTGTTAGATTTATTCAGTTAAATTCAAGTTTATTTGAGAGGTGTTTTTAACAATGGTCTTTATCACAAAGCAGCTTCACAAAAAAAAAAAAAAAAAGGAAATAAATTACAGAAAAATAAGGAAATATGTATAAATTATAATTATCAGTTTTTCCCTGATGAGCAAGTGAGGGCAACAGTGGCAAAGGAAATCCCCCTGAGATGACAATAGGAAGAAACCTTAAGAGGAACCAGACTCAACAGGGAATCCTCATTTTGGTGATATCAGATAGTATGACCATAAATCAGTCCCTGTTATGTCTGTGTACAATAAGACTGAAAGTTCAATATAATGGGAAAATTGTTCAAGTTCAACATTCCAAATTTGTCTGAAAATTTTGGTGGAAAAAAAAACAAGTCAAGGGAAATTCAGTAATACACTATTTAATTACCGCAGTCATTTAACCATCCCCAGTCACCACACACATCACAGGCAGACCACATGGGGCCATCCTTAGCATCCTCAGATCTAAACTTCCAGGCTGTTCTTCTCTGACTTCTTTCATCAACAAGATATTTCCACCTGCAGACCTTTACACCATTTTGTGAAGAAGTGTGTGAAAATCCCAGGAGACAAGCAATTTCTGAAATACCAAAGTGAGCTCTTCTGGGACTAACAATCATGCCACAGTCAAGGTCACTGGGATCATTTTTTTAATCTGTGAGATGGTGCAGCTGGTTGCTTTTATGATTGATTGATTGATTGATTGATTGATTGATTGGATAAGTTGTGCATGAATGTAACCTTTCCTTTAGCTTTACATTTATTTCCAATGATCAGTCCAATCTGCTCATCTTGCACATACTGTACTATTGCACAATAATATTTCTTATTCAGTGCTTTTAGGAATCTCAGCCTGAACGTGAATAGTTTTATCAGAGTTTAGCTTAATAAAATAAAATAAAATAAAAAAGTTCAACCAGAGTTTAATAATGCAAAATGCATGACAGAGTAATAAGTGGCCAAGAAGGAGTAGATTTTGCATGGATATAAATCTGGGTAATTATTAACATAGCCGTAATTAAAGTCCCATTTGGACCATGATACATCACAATATAAATACATCTTTCTGAAGGAACTGTTTTCAGAGAAAGCAGAACAATTAAGCATGAGTACATACCATCTCAGAGCAATCGTGGACTACACACACATGGCCAGATTAGAAGCCAAGTCTTTTCCACAGCATTAAGCTGGCTACGACAGGCATTACGCTGACTGCACACCCTCACTCAGGAGTGAAAAAGAACAGACACAACAATAGATACACCCTGCTGAGAACCATCTATCTTCCTTAAGACACTTTTCTACTGGTAACAGATAAAACTTAGCTGCCTAACACACCTCTCAAAACTGTTAACAGTACGCTGAGGCTTGGAACACCCGACTGCACAAAGCAAACGAAACATGATAGGAAAATTTAAGTTCAGGAAAACTGTAAGTGTATTTGTAAGTTTTGTATTTGTAAGTGTTCACCTTTTTTCTATTTTCCATTTCCCCAGTTTTTTTTATTTATTTTTATTCATTCAATTATTTATTTTTTGCTGTTATGTTAATTAAAAACATGGAAATGTGAATTTCCTCCAGGTTCTCTAGGATCCCACCTCCCAACAAAATTCCAGAAGGTTAATTGTCTCTGTGTATGTGAACCTACATTAACATTACAAGCAACGTTGTACAATATATATTTTTTTCAGGTAGGATTTGCATGTCTTGACAGTACACATTCATAATTACAAACGACACATCTGTGTTCTGAAATGGCATGCATACAATACATCGATCTTTCTTTGCTCAAATCATCTGGACTGAAATCATGAGTTCATGTGAGCGCTCATTTATTTCAAACAGTGGATGC
>JAQQZT010000016.1:7966164-7977443 GCA_030068275.1 Clarias platycephalus | reverse complement strand
TTTTTGCTGAGATGGCCAGTCAATTTGAGAAAACATTAATTATTTTGTATACTACATAAAGATGTAGTTTTGAGTTGTGATTACGCAATGACGTCATCACGCAAAGTAATAGGTTAATAAGAACCTATTTATTGTGCATCTGGATGTAATGTTTTAATATAATATAATACACGGCGCCTCAGAGAGCAGAGATATGACAGGCTTACGCTTGTCAGATACTACGTGATGACATCACTGACATGCAAATTAGTGTGTGATGTCATCTGGCAACATTTAGCTACTTTTCGGGCAGGCTTTAGCTACTTTTCATTGGAAATAGTTGGCAACACTGGAGCATTTTGAAGAGAGAATAGATCCAGCAGAGGATGTGCAAACAAGCTGTTATGACAATGGGTTATTAAGTCTTATATAACTTTTATTCTGATAATATTAAACTAATATTAGTATATATTTTCCTGACTTCTGTCAGCTTTTGTCAGCTTATGTGAAATATGGTCTTTCAATGCCACTTGCAGTACATTGTTTAGGTAAATAATGCTAACATGCTGCCTTATGTAGCCTAGCACAAACATATTATTTCCCGGTGGCTAAGCTATGGAGCTTACAGATGTTTGTATTTCATCTCGTTTTGGATAGTTTAGATTACAGTAGCTAATATATATTTGGCTCAGTTTTGGTTAGCTTATAACACTGCTATTAGTAATATTATTTAGCACAAACAAGCTAGCTCCAGTTGGCTAAAATACTGCCTTGTGTAGCTAAGAGATGTTTATGAATATTTCTGTGGTGTAAATGTTGATAATGTCTTTTGTTTAGCTTGTATTTACAAATACCTGCTTAGGTGTAAATGTTTAGAATGTGTTAAATATGTATGCAAAGCATACCCAGTGGATGGTGTTTGTTAATGTCTATGGTGTAAATGTTTGAGATGCACTACATGGTCTATGGTCCATCAACAGATATTTGTCCAGCCTATTGCCCATCAACAAATACAGAGGGGCACAAACATGTATACACGTTCACAATTGTTATCTATGCCCTTTTTTAAAAACTCAAATTGAATAATGGCAGCAGTGTGTAGTATTACCTTTCCTCTAAAAATGTCAGTTGTATCACCATCGTTGATGCTGTCATGTGACCTACAGAAGAGAGGTGTATATTTTTCATGTTGAAGCGTGGATAAATTTTTAAGGCCTCTCTGTATATATTGTGCGTCCATACATATTAATTGCACATATGTTTACTCTGGACAATATAAGCTAACATTTTTTAATTTCTTTGTTTTTAGGAATGTGTCCGCTTCACCCTTGCCTTCATCAACACCTCACATCGGGACACATAAGCGTCGTTCAGTTTTGCAATCATACTGAGTACTGTAAGTGCACATATTTGTATGTATATATATGTGTATATACAGTACAGTATATATAAAATAATTATAATGTACATTATTTTATTGTATTATCAGCATGCTCATGTTTATTTTTTTTTAATAGCAACATTCAAAATGATTAGTCATCTGTTCCATGGGTAAAATTACAAGGTACTACAAAGACATTTCCACGTCCTGCACCTGTAACTGTGTACAACCGGCACATGGAGGACGTTGATCTCTCTGATTAGCTATTACAACATTACACCTTACAGCACAAATCAGTGAAGTGATGTTAAAACTTCCAAAAGGAGATCAGAATGGTCCCCTTTGTCTACATGCTTGGTTTCTCATTGATTTGGTTATTAATGATGTTCACGTTGGACTACACAGTATAAAATAGTTAACATTTCATGTTCCATAGCTGGGGTTGTAGACATACAGTGTTTGGAGCTTCCCAACCACCAACTGCTCTTTTTATGTTAAAAGAAAATGTTAAAAACAATAAAATAAAATAAAAGAACACTGGTCTAAAGCTTAAGTCTGTACAATTTCCAGGGATTTGAAAACACTTGCTGCCAGAGACTGTAGAGCTCCAGTGTAATGAGTCTTGAGACCTCATTTTGCACTGGAAGCTCCTCTGTTGCATGGTTTAGAAGCTTGATAATGCTTGTTGTCCTTAAAATCAATATACCACAGTGGGTGTATGTTGATGGTGCTGGAAATGGAGGCTTGTCTAAAGTAGATTGGATTATTACGTTTGAGCTGTCAGCTAGGAAGCTGAGTTAACTACCATAAAAGAAAAAAATATATAAGGTTATATTTGCATCTTAAGTTTCCAAAATCAATGTGGAGATCACCAGTGATGAAGTAAATGGGAAAGACTGTAGGGAAAGACATTAGCATTTCTTTTTATTTATTAATGGTCATTGATTTCTTTAGAGCAAGATATAACCCACAAGAATGCATGTCTTACATTATTCCATGGACAGCAAAAAGTCTCCTGTCACACCCCATGTTTCTTTTTATTCAGTACCTACTGTATAGTTCACAGCACAGCTGGCTCGGACTCAAGAGGAGCCATCAACTGTGTAAGCCACTGTGATAAATATTGTCAGCGGCCGTTCACACTGTGACCAGAGAGTAATGTTAATTCACGTAGTACTTCAGGGTGCACACAAAATAAGAAATGGACAGAGAAATGCACAAAGACATATAGGGGTTAACAAAGCTTGTACACTAATAAATACAGTCAGGTCTATAAAATTGTGAACAAAAAGTAAGTTTTTTGGCATTTGAGCCAAGTAAAGACTTTCAGCTTTACTTCAAGGGGTTTGACAAAAGTGTGGTATTAATAGCAATTTGCATACACATACAGTACAGCCATTATGGGGGGGATCCTAAATAATTAAATAAATGGCAGACAAGCAGTTGCATAGCCACGTGTGGCCTGTTCCCACATTACTTCATGACAAATTAAGATGAAAACCTGGAGGTGGTTCTGAGTGTTAGATTTGCATTTGGTCACAGTTTACTCAAATTCTCAACTTCATAAAGTCAAAAGATGGCTTTACGAAGTAAATACAGATGTGCAGAATGCAAAATGCAAACAACTTGTCTTTGTTCCAAGATTTATCGACCTGGCTGAATATTGTGTGATGTTTTTTTTTTTTATCTAGTTTTTCATATTTAACTAATTTCTAATTTCTAATCTAAGTTATTTTGAAAAATAACAAAATGTAAAAAAATTGTTAATTATTCATAAAGCTTAAGTGCAATTATTTTTTTCCCCTATTGAACCATGTCACTCTCTCAGATCACTTAACACAAACCAATATCTAGCAAGATATTGTGAATGGGCCTGACACCTCATTAGCATGCTGAATGAAGAGTTCCCTGTTTGCAGTTTTCTACCCAAGGGTCACTTTGTGAAAACTACATCTCTTTCCCTGAAGCAAAGGAAATGTCAGTGCTGTTTAGTTTCATTGCCTCACATGAATGTAATATAGCTACTAAACTGGTTGTAATAACAAAATGTAATCAAAAGGTCTGGAAATAACACAAGACATCTGAGAAATTGATGGGTGAACCACAGGGCATAATCTGCAGAAAAATTGACAATCATGAATCCCAATTGCTTGGATCTTAGCATTAATATTCCAGACATATCTCAATCCCAAAGTCAGTTCTCGAATCCACAGGCAATAAAAGTAATGATCCTTTGGGTTTTCTGAGGTCGACGTGACTATGTGCGCATTGACCAGCATTGATACAAGGCATGGATTTTAATTTCAGAGTTCAGCACAGGGAATCCATTGATATAGCAATACTCACGTCTAGGAAGAAACCTCAATCTACTCTGCAGCCTAGATTGAGCCTTTTTTTGGAATTACTTTCCGCTGTCTGTTTTACAAATGCTCTGTATACACTAGCGGCATCATTTCCACTCAATAGTCAATAGAACCTGGCTCCATCTGTACTCGCTGTTGTGTACTTGAGGAGTTGATGGTCCCAGCTGGTGTTTTTAGATGGAATTTGAATTTGGTCTGCTTAAGTCTCATTTACATCTGTAATTGTTAGGTTTTGGTAACAATTACAGCCTGGGGGGAAAAAAATGTTGGAAATACCTGCTGCGGATTGAGAGCTGGTGTGTTGGTGTTTCATGTAAAAATGTTTCCTGATCCACTTGTGTATCAATATTTATAAGTAATATGTAATATTTTTTTGAAGACATTTCTTTTACACTTGTGCGTTCGCCACTTGTTCTTAGAGCCTGGTACATTTGGGTAGATTCGAAAGCCGTTTTCCATTAAGAGGTTAGATCCTTGCTCCCCTCAAAATGAGTGGTCTTAGAAACCAAGGAACATCTGCATCTTACTGAGTAAGGTGATTAGTCTAACCTGTCATATTCCTTCCTGTATAAGTTATTTGAGTTCAGGAAAGGATTATAAAAGGTGAGACTGAATGCTTATTAATATATAAAACCAGACTTCTAAAGGACTAAAGTGCTGTAATTAGTTTGCATTTGCTTGACCTACAGTAAGAGGATTGGCCAGCATGGATAAAATTCTCTGAATACACTAAGCATTCTTTCTATACTAAAATGGTACTTTAAAGCAAAAGAAAGACCGACTGTGCATTAATTCATTAATTCTCTATAATGCTTATTCTATCCAGTGTCATTTTATCCCTGGATCCTATCCCAGGTAACTCAGAGAGCAAAGTAGGATACACCCTAGATGTGGTGCCAATCCATCACACACTCAAGACGCACACTCACAATTTGGAAACGCCAATTAGTCTATTTTGCATGTATTTGTACTGTGAGAAGAAACTGGAGTACATGGAGGAAACCCACTAAGCATGGGGAGAACATGCAAACTCCATGCACACAGACATGAAGATGGAACTCAACCCCTCAAACCCTGGAGGTTTCGAATTGTATATCATGCCTAACAACTTGGTCCCTTATTCATGAATTGAAACCATGTGATTTTTCTAGCCTGAGCTGCGCCCCATGATACAATGAATAAAATCAGAAATCATGATGACATAATCTACATAAGTAAATATGCTGTAAGACTGAGGGAAGAATAAATTTATTTATTTATAAATTTTTTATAATACAGTATACACCAATCAGCCATAACACTATAATACAGGGATGGTAAGCCTTGGGTGCCCATGATCCTGTTACCAGTTTGTTGGTGTATACTTGGTGATCAAGATCGTTCAGTTCACCGGCAGTGGTCATAATCTTATGGCTGATAGGTGATTAAAAAACTTTGCAACAAAATAATGTTGACGACATACTTGGAATGGACAAATCTGTTTCTAAAAAAAAAAAAAAAAAAAATTTGCTCTGTTTTTCTTTCCTCTTCAATCCTCTGTACAAATAACAAATGTCTCATGTGGTCTTATACTTAAAAGTGAAAAAAAAAAAACTTTGCAAAACTCCCAACATTACCAATGTAAGAGAGATTCTGTTATGAAATCCTGCAACAGCCTTTTATCTAATGCACCCATCCATTTCTTTTGCAGTTGCGAGTGCACACATCATCTGTTCTTGCCCTGGCAAGCCATACATCATTGCTTGCAGCGAGCACGGAGATCTTTAAGCTGTATAAACCCTGTCGCAGAGGTGCCTGTGGCTTCAGGTGATGAATGACAGACCCCACAGAGCTTCTACACTCCATGATGAAGTGTCTCATGTCAACCAAAACCCCAAATCCTAAGGTGTGCATTGGTCAGAGTCACTCTATATGGCCATGTGTGACTTGCAGGTTCACAGGTGCATAGCGTTAGTGTTTTTGAGGCATTCCAGCAACCAGAAATGTCATGAGTGAGTGAAAATATGATCAGAAACACTAATTTTGTGGAGGACCATCATTCGTCATTGGGAAACGTGATGCACAATTGTGCAAGTGTGATGCAGATTCAGCTGGCTCATGTGCATAACCAGATAGATAGATTGATAGATAGATTGATTTACTCCTGTATTAAAAACCATACTGTCATGTATAGTGTGTTTGACACAGTGAAACAATTTAAAAGATTAAAAATTTAGTGAAATTAGTAATCTCCTCCACTGACCTCCTCAAAGGTGTAAGTTATGGTGATACATTTCTCTTTTCTCTCTGCCTGCTATGATTTTCTTGTTCACAGTGCTAGCACATTACTAATTTTGCCGTTCCAGACAGACCATTAGCTAAACTGTTTAATTAGCATTGGTAGAACAGCTGAAAGATAACTGATTTGGCTATCTAGCTGCCAGCATGTGACTTTCTATACTTGTTTCACAAAACAGAATTGAATGTGTGAAGTGAGCACAAATTATAATTCAAGCGGTTATGTTAAAAGTAGAACATTATTCACATGTTATAAAGCTTAACAGGTTTAAATGAGTGATTAAAATACTTGGCTCAGGTTTTGAGCTGGAGGAAAAGAGTTTTAAAAATGATGATTAGAAAATAGAAAAATAGGGCTTTACATCTGGGACACAGTGTAAGTAGAGTGTGTCCAGAAAAGCTATTTGTTTTTGGCACGTTTTAATGATGTTGGCCACATTTCCACTGAGAGCTCATACGAATACATCACAATTGACCAGTATCTTTTGTCCTGCTTCCAGATACTTATACATTCAATATGGTTATATTGAGTATCTGCTTGAAACACTTCTACACGCCCTTGTATAATATTTGGCCAAAATTTTATGGACACCTGACTATCACTACCTTACACGCTTTTTCACAGTCCCAATCCAGAGTTATTTAGTCCCACATTGGTATTAAGATGGACCTCACTTTGTGCACAGTGATTGTCATTCTGAAACAGGTTTAGGTGCCTAAGTTTCATTATACATACAATTATATATACAGTACAATTGTGGGCTTACACTTTGAGGTAACAGTTTGGGGAAGAACTTCATGTGCATGCCCTGGTGAAGTTTGCAAAGTGTCCACAAACTTTTGACCATGTAGTTTATATGGATTTTGAAAATGTATTTCCACATGACAAATGCTTGCATGACCACAGCATGATATATAGTGTTATCTAAAATGCTTCAAGCAATGTTAACAGCTGAGTCATTCTAATGAGATACAGTATATATATGGAAAGCCTAGCGAAGCGAGTTTACATATTTCTTGTGGGGGGGTTTATTCCGCAATGTTTGTAACGCTCCTATTAATTAATTAATTAATTTATTTATTTATTAATTAATTAATTGAGATTACACAAACACAGGACTTTTATCTTACCTGCTGGTGTTTACAAAACCCAGGAACATACAAACAACACTCGATATACCAAACCCAATGTGTATTTTACAAAACAGACACTGCAGTGCACATACCACTATTTAACTACATGTGCACTGCAGTGCACATACCACTACACTGTATACAAAATATATTGGTGTCTGTGTAAATGGATGTATAGTCCTGTATACTGTGCGAGTGTGTGCATGTGGGTGCTGGAGTATTGTATCGAGTCAATCCAGAAGCACAATCATGAAAAAAAAACTCTGTCCTGTGAAACTCAATGGTGAGTATTCCAATTTTTATGCCACGAAGAGACAGAAGGATTCATAGTCTTATGCAGGGTACATCAAATCATAGAATGACTAACTGTGTTCTGATGAACAAAAATACACTTTTTTGGTTTTGGTCTATCTATTCATTCAGATTTATTGGCTGCTGTACCTGGTCAGGGTCATAGCTGGAGAAAAGTTCTAAAATAATAATAAATAAAAAACAACAACAACAATTCATGTAAACTGACAAGTAGGTGCAGTTGCTACTGAAGGTTACACAATCCCTGTTTATGCAATTTGTAGTGCTAAAAGAATGAATTAATAAGCAGTACAGCACACAAGCTGGCACTTTAACATAAAGGTGTAATAATAAAACCATGTAAAATTAAACTGCAAACATGTTTATAAAAAAAAGAAATAGACTGTAATGTAATAAACTGATCAGCGTCTATGAAAAAAGGACTTCTATCATGCACAAAAACTGCAAATGGTGATGATTATGTGTCATCAGCATGCACAAGAGCATATGTTTTTATAGGAATAAACATAATACTATTTAATTTTTTTTTTTTTAAACTGTTTCAGGAAGAAATTTCAGGAGGTATTGTAGTGCAGGGGGTAACACTGAGTCCAGGCACCTCCAGGATCAAGGGTTTGACCCCTCTCCTTCGAGTCTGGAGTTTTGTGGAGTTTTCATGTTCTCCTCATGCTTGGTGGGTTTCCTCCAGGTACTCCAGGCTTATTGAAATTTCCAAATTCCCTGCAATGCATGCACGATGTCCACGGTGTACCCCACCTTGTGCCCCGAGTCCTCTGGGATAGGCTCCACTCCTCCCGCAATCCAGCATAAGATAAACCAAAGTATCAAGAGGAAACACACCAAGCACAGGAAGAACATGCAAACTCCATGCACATAGACATGAAGCAGGACTCAAACCCAGAACCTGGACTTGAAAACCACTAAGCCATCGTGTCGCCAAACAATATCATTAAAATTATAATTCCATTCATCGATCAATCTAGGAATATCTGTAGTCCAGCTTGGGACTGTAGAGGCCAATGGTGACCAATGCATTCCCATTTTTCACAACCATGGTAGACTCTTTGGTGAACATTCACATGCACATTCACACACTGCAGGCAATTTGGGAACGCCAAATTAGCCTAATCTGCATGCCTTTGGACTGTGGGAGGAAACCGGTGGACCCGGAGGAAGCCCACCAATCACTGGGAGAACATGCAAACTCCATGCACACAGACCTGATGCATAAATTTAACCCAAGATCTGGAGGTGCAAGGTGACAGTGCTAACCAATAAGCCACCATGCTGCATTAAAAAAAGAAAAAAATCTATTACAATAACTTCACAATAAAATATCAGCAATATAATGATCTGGCAGGTATGACTTCTGGATCTGTTTTTGTTATTTACTTTTTTACATGGCCTCTGTGTGTCTTTGTTTTGGTGAATAAAATGAGACTTATCTGTCCTTCAGTCTCCATGAAGCAATTGTGCCTTTGTTTTAATGAAAATGGTGGGGTCTCTCTGTCAGTCTCAATGTGTTTACAATGCGGCTTACCGATCTGCTAATAGTTCCCTGCAAAGTGGACCTCATAGGATATTTGTAAGATTACAAACTACAGTATAAGGAGTGAAACTGTTCAGTTTAATGGCAACAGTGTACAGAACAAGTGACCAGTGGTTCATCACTTCACTGAAAGGTACTGTGCCTCATAAAGACACAGCGCTCACATGAGACCTGGCATTAAACTCAAGCACCATTCATTAATATCAAGGATAACACAACATTACTGTTATTAAAGGGCTTTTATTATTAAGCATCCCTACCCTTTAAGAATTGTATATATCCAGAGTGAGGAAAAGGGCTCAGAAAATCATTTTGAACCAATCGTTTATATAATTTTTTTGCGATCTAGATACCAGGACAGCGAGGCCCAAGAACAGTTTTTTTTCTCGCAGGCAATCTAACTCATGAACAGTTACATGTTTTCCCCACGGGCAATAAAAAAAAAATGCAATATTATTATGTGCAATTAGGGCAATACTGTGAAATACCACTGATATTTATTTGACATTACCCCACATCCTATTACAATTCTTCTTCATTTTGTTTTTCATTATTTGTTTCATGTGGTGTGTGTTGTTCTGCTGGTGACGTTGCAATGTGTGCCAAATGGAGGAATTTTGTCCAGGAAATTTCCCTGAACCAGCAGGCCATCCACAGGGAGAATGGAGGTACAGGGAGTACACAGTGGAACCCAGTGCAGAATTAGTGTATGTGAAGGAGGTGAACCCCCCCCCACCCCTCTCATTAACGAAGTAGTGGCCAACGTATCATTAAAATCATTACATAAAGGTGTTTAATTAAAACTGAATTAAATGTACATCGCACCAAACATGCAGCTTTTCTTCTATCACTTTGGTTTAATTGTAACATCACAGAATACCGGAAATGTGATTAAACATAGAAGGAAATATTTTCCAGTTCAGTTCTCAAAGCAATTCTGATTGCATAATTGAAAACACAGAAAGCCTGTATGTTAACATACAAATAGCCATTTTGCATGAAAGAAATGGATGAGCGAACAGAATGTATAAATAACGTATTTCGTCCTGTCTTTCTTCGCAATGTTTTTTGTCTTAGAATGCTGATTGATGTGAAGAAACCATGAATCCAGACATCACATAGGTAGCTTGATTTCATAAATACATAAAGGTCATAAATAGCACAACTTTACTGTGTCTATGTTTCCATTTACGGTACAGTCTCCTCTAAAGAAGCTGCAGTTTCCATGACAACTAAACCAGAGCCAGCATCTCTTTCATTGGAAAAAAGACAAGATTTAGTATTCCTTTTTGGATTTTCCATGTCCCTTCATTTGTTTTTTAAAGGCAGATCTGGAATTTATTTCACATGTCCGTTACTTTAATAAGGATTTGTGCAAGTTATTTGATATTTTTCAAGTCTTGTGTTTCCTCCTGGAAGTCCTTCCTACAGAGTCAAGATGCACTAATGCCGCATGCATAGTTTTTTTTCCTGCTAAAGGCCCTGTGCCTCTGCACATTTATGTAACAGATTGCAATATAAGCTCATTATCCTGAATCCCAGTCTCTTTATAGAATTGTGATGTGGTTCTCTTCATGCTTTCACCAACTGTCACTTCTCATAAGATTTGCTCCCGCTCAAGGTGATAAAGTGTGTTTCTGAGTCCTACACTGCAAATAAGAATTTCAATTATTATGTCCTTATTTAGTTGTAATGTATTCCCTCTTATTTATATCAGGGCACATTTTGCAACTTAATTCAACATAATCTTATTATAATCTATAATCTATCATAAACTATAATAATAATAATCTATAATCTTCAACATAAAATAAATTTAAATGGTAAGTAGTATTATAGACACTTAATGGTGATGATTAAGAGTGATGACAATTAAAGTTCGTTTTTCCCCAATTCCCCTCACCAACTCTTTCAATGTATTTACAGAACATGGATCTAATGGGTTGTCTACAGGTTTTAAGCATGCTCCTTGAAATTTCCTTGAAAATTGGCATTTCAAAATAAGAAAGAGATAAAATGTGCAAATCCACACACATGATGTCACAGCATCATGTAAAACTGACTGGAAAGAGTTTGCTTCTGCAGTACTTGCATATCCTCCTGAAGTTTATTCTGCACCATAAGTGAAATCAAAATATTAAGTAAAAGCGATGTTATCAAAAGTTATGTGCCGAATTTAATAATCTACTTTGAAATAAGCTACTGATAAGCTGTCAGAGTGAACTAACCTGAAGTGACCAGAAGACGTAGCTTTAGCGGTTAGCCCAATGTAGCGTGGATGGTA
>JAQQZT010000016.1:7915695-7925726 GCA_030068275.1 Clarias platycephalus | reverse complement strand
ATTTTTGTGAAGCTGCTTTGAGACAATGACGATTGTTAAAAGCGCTATATAAATAAAATTGAATTGAATTGAATATAGCGCCTCATCTATTTATCTTTTTGAAAAGAATGATGAGCCTAGGGTTTGCACTTTAGGGGTATTGAAGCTCCTAGGAACATCATGAATTTTTGAAAACAAAATTAATTTTATTTGATAGAAAGGCTCACACTGGGATTAAACTAACAAAGAAGCAAATAATTCAATAAATAAGCTATTTGTATAGTACTTTAACAATTAGGTTGGCATGATGGCTTAATGGTTAGCACTGCTGCCTTGCACCTCCAGGTTCTTGGTTTGATTCCCACCTTGGGTCTGTGTGCATGTAATTTGCATGTTCTCCCTCTGCTTGATTGGTTTCCTCCAGATACTCCAGTTTCCTCCAACAATCCAAAGACAAGCAGGTTAAGCTATTTGGCACTTCCAAATTAATCGTAATACGTATATGTGTGTGCCCTGCGATGGATTGCCACCCCATCCAGTGTGTACCCTGCCCAGACTCTCCTGAGATAGGCTACAGGCCCGGGTGCCCAGTTGTTGAAAGGTTGGGAGGTTTTGCTCTTTGCCTCCCAGTTATGTGAATGTGAATTTGTTATTGTGAATGCTGTGACGGCAGGCGTCACACACTACGCACACGCCGCAAGCCACTAAAGGGTACCTACAGTACAGGTGAAATGTGCCAAACAAGGGGACGGGCCATTGTAACTCACCTGGGCTGGAAGACAATCTGAGGACGCCATCTCCGATCAGCACACAGCCCATAAAAGGGTCTCTCTGCTTCCAGTTGGTGAGAAGAGTGTTTCTGTGTATTTACTCACACTCGTCTCCTACTCAGACTTGACTCATTCAGAGTTATATTCACCAAGATGAATGGCCTTCAAGATGAATGCTCTACTGCATCTGCCCACCACCTGCTCAGCGCCGCTTGTCTCACCTGCTCCACGCACCCCAGTGCGACCTAGAGGACATCACGCCACCTGAGCACCGACCTGTGGACCTGCGACATTTACCTAGAAGCTTACACAGGCACACTGCGTAACTTCACTAAGACTGCCTATATATATTGCCAAAAGTATAATCATAACATTGTGGCCACCTGCCTAATATTGAATAGGTCCCCCTTTTGCCACCATAACAGTGAAGCACTTTGTGTTCTGACACCTTTCTGTCACGACCACCGTTAACCTTTTCATCAATTTGATCTACTCTATGACTTCTATTGGATCAGACTGCACGGGCTAGCCTTTGCTCCCATGTGCATTAATGAGCCTTGGCCGCCCATGACCATGTCACCAGTGTCACCAGTTGCTTTTACTTGATTAAGTTACTTAATCACTCACTGATGCACATAGAGAGTGAATGCTAGCATGTGTAGTCCGGGCCAATAGGAGAGCTACTGTAGCTCAAATTAAGGATAAGTTTAATACTGGTTTCCATAGAAAGGTATCATATACAGTTTCCAAATATTTAATATTTATTTCCAAAATGTGCATTGAGCAGATGGGATGCCACTGCACCTAAATCTCTATAATTTTATGTAGCCAAGTCATCCGTTACCTTTGTGTTTAGGTGGACTAAAGGAGGACGTGTAGAACTCCATCAGCTAGTAACACAAGGTCAAGACTGAATCAGTTACCCTGGTGCTCTGAAGTGGCAACCGCTTTCCTCCTTGTATCCTGTAACAACAGTTTCAAAGACTAACAGATTTATCTGAAGATCTTGTTTCACACCACAGCGTGCATCTATCTCACAAAAAAAAGAGAGAACAGAACTGCTGGCACTGGAGCTGTCTCAACTTAGTGTTTTATCCATCAACAAAGGAAGCAAGAATCTTATATAAAGTTCAGCTTCTTTTGAGAAAAAAAAAAACGTTAGTAGAACACTCAGTAGTGCACATGCACTGTTATGAATAATGAGTAATTACAGACCGTAATTGTTCAAAGTGTACTGGTAAACACCCTCCAGCCAATACAGATCATATTAAGCTTAAAAGGTCTAATGCACAAAACGTGTTTTTGTGATTGTTTGGATTTTATCACTATTTATTTTCACCTAAATTTGCCTATTAAGCCCAACTTATGAAGAAACTTTTCTTGTTTATCGGCTGATTTCATTTGCTTATCAAAAGCCTGGCTGGAGGTCGATTCTTGATTTCAGAATCCCTGTGGCTAACAACATAGCAATCTTTGTCGTTGGCAAAATAAAAACCTGTGTGCCGTAGCTACCTGCTGAGAGAGATTGTATACCAGTCCTCCGTACGTGGCTGAAATATCAGCACTTCAAAGGTCAGCGGCCTATTCACCCACTCCTCAGTGCGTAAGCATACAATCATGCTTTTTTTTTTTTTTTTTTTACACTTCTGTCAGAGTTGTGCCTTAGTTTATTTATTCCCTGAGTATTTTAGCTTCACCTCCATCCTCAGTAGCCTCCTGTAGTATAGCTGAGACAAGAATGTGTAGTCTGTGGCAGGTTTTGCTTCAAAACCTCAATGATCCAAGCAGAAAACAGAGAAGCATTTTATCATGAATAGAATGATGAATATTAGATGTCTAGACTTGAATCATTTGGACTGAATTCAATCTCCAAAAGCTACAACAATATTTACACAGGAAAGGGTTATTGTATACAGCTAGGTTAAGCGTGCTTAAGTTGCTTTTTTTTTTCTTCTCCTTCTGTGCATTCTCCTTAGATTATGGAAATCACCTGCATGCATGTCACACCTGTATATTCTGCTGAAGATTTTCTGACCATCATCTTCAATCACAAGCCTAGGGATAGAAAATGTGCACTGAAGGAAACTGCATATTAAATATTTGCCATTTAATGTAATACAACATAACATAAAACCAAGGTTCAGTGTAACAAAAAAAGAATATCTAGGTTAATGAAAGTATATACGTAATAGGAAATGAGATTGAAATGCACAATGTTTAGGAGTCTAGTACATTGCCATTATATTGCTGCATCATGGCTTCCACTCTTATTGTTTGAAAGTTTACAGCATAGCACTCGATCCAGCACATCCTATAATTTAATATGGATTCTTGATTTTTATATATATATTGTATACGTTATTACTGTACATACAAACTAATGATGCTACCTCATTGAAATATGGACTATGGATGGGATTTGAGCTGGTTTACTGTCATTGCTAATTTAATAGTTTGAACCAATAAATTAATAAATCGCATTATTGTGATCTGATACACTTTTATTCATAAAACATTCTGCACCCAAGAAAAGCACTCTCTCCTAATGAGATCCTGTCTTCAGCTTTTCAGATATTTTAAGGGATGATATTATTGATTGTTTTATGTGTACTGTACTGTAAGGTTTTTTTTTTTTTTTTAGTAGAATATAAAGTTCAAAATATACTTTTTAGCATGGCATTCACACATAACATTAAAACCTCCAAGGTTTTGGGTTCCTTTGTGCCACCAGGACAGCTCTGGCTCCTCGGGGTATGGGTGCACAGGGCCTCTGAGGTTGTGTTGTGGTGTCTGGCACCAGATGTTAGTGACCGATCCTTTGGGTGCTGTGGGGTATGGCCTAGGACCTCCATGTATGAGACCTGATTGTCCATCTGATCTGTGAAGTTTGGAAGCTGGGTCAATGGCCTTTGGCTATTTGCCTGTTGGGCCTGTGCATGGCATGCTGCGATACACTACGTGTTCTGGTGTCTTCCTATCATGGCCAGCACTGACTTTATTTTCTGTGACTTTTCTGTGACACAGAAAATTGCATTGGCTTTTCTGTGGAATTGGACCACATGAGCAGGCCTTGAATCCCTGCAGGCATGGGTGAGTGGCCCTGAGTGCCCTTGATACCACTGGTTTACTGGTATATAACTGATACTCAATGCTATTCAAATCATGTGTTAATGTTATGGCCGATCAGTATGTTGTAGTTATCAGACTGTAGGTTAAAGGCATAGGCATACTGCCTCTTAAAATGAAAATGGGCCATTTGAAGGCCATAATCCCGTATCGACTGAGGCATACGCCTTTGCTTTACTCAAACTACCCTGTGTAATTACCAACTGCATAACGTCTTATAATGATTATACATTTCTTTTCTTTCTATTTGTCAGTTTATTTTTGTTTAATTCCAAATGCTCTTTATTTAGAACCCTAATAGTTGCCACTCGACATTAATAAGCCTTCAAGTAGCAAATCCCCATATGTTTTTTTGCGTTTAGCTGATGCCAGGTTATAAGCAGATACTATAAATCAACCATGACAACTCATAAAGAAGAGGAAATGTAGAGACGTGACGTTGGCGTGAAACATGATTAGGGCAGAAGGTTTCTGTCGTTTGATTTAAAGGAGCATGGAGGAAACAATTCATCTTCACAGCTCCCACACTCGCTCAGCTACTTTCTTGGAAAGACATGAAAAACTTCCAAACCTGAACACCCAGAGGGGGGAAAAAGTGCATTTTCTGCACTCTAAAGTGGATACTAAGATACACACAGAAGAAGAAGCAAAACTATAAGGGAAAGGGCTACTGTTGAAAATAAATGTGGAAATAAAATCTGCAAGTGGGTGGTGTGTGGCGGAAACACAGCAGGGTAGGTTTACTAAGAGTGGGCTAGGATCTCTACATGCATCAATTTATACCTAAAATATTAGAATTCCTACTGGGTACTGGTTATGCCAGTGCAGCTATAGTATCTAAATAGCTATTTATTACATAGTAATTTCCATAAACTTGAAATTAAACATATTGTCATGTACTGAGAATAAAAACTGCATTGCACTTAAATATATTTAATTTGGAAACTTAAGATCAGCTATTAATTGTGTGATTTAATGCTTAAAAACATGCATTATGTGAATTTATCAAGTAAACAGTGAAGATATATTGTAATCATTTATTGCAGGTTGTTTTATTAATAAGCTTTCATAAATGAAAAACAATCACAGGTTAAATTCAGGGAGCATGCAGGCTACCCTACAGATTATCTGTAGATCATTTGTACATTAAGAAGTCTTTACTCCATCTTTAAGACTACTTTGGTGTGATTTTATGACTTTAAACGGTACTGAAGATGTCACTGTCAGGGTTGTCCCAAGGTTCTAAGTGCTCCTTTAAAGTTGGTGGGTTTATTTTGACATTTGTGTTTGTCACAGTCTTTATTAAAGCACAATGTTTTTATTTTAGGTTGTCTTGTATCTGTGGAAGCATCTGCTCATTTTGCTGGCGCATCTGATGGTGAGGTCATTTAGAGGTTTCCAAGCTGCTAATGCTGTTTTTATTTATTTGTTAATTTTTTCTAGCATTTCTAGATCTTAGTTTATGGGTTCCCCTGTAGCTGTGTAGTTCTAAAGCCATCACGGTGGTATCACTGTTCATAAGAAATTTTAGCATGATGTACTGTAGGTACCCTGGTAGGTTGCTTGTACCTGTACCACGATATATAGTACCATGGTATTTTTCACAGTGTGTATGTGTATGTGTATATATAGCTCCCTCCACAATTATTGGCACCCCTGGTTAAGGAAGTTTTTATTTACTTCCTGTTTTCCTGAGGTATAAATATTTCTCTTATCCACTCGTCAACATGGGAAAGACAAGAGAACACCCCATTTAAGTAAGGCAGATGTGTGTCGACCTTCATAAGTCAGGCAATGGCTATAAGAAAATAGCCACTCGCCTAAACTCGCCCATATTTAAGACAGCTGGAACGGTGATAAACAAGGCTCACCTATAATCACAAACATAAACGTCTGGAGTTTGTTAAGCAGTACTGGCATTTCAACTGCTGTGGTCAGATGAGACTAAGATACAGCTTTTTGGCAACAAACACTCGAAGTGGATCTGGCCTAAGACAAAAGATGAGTATGCGGAAAAGCACCGCATCCCCACCGCTGTGGGCCTGTTCCTCTTCCAAAGGACCTGGGAACATTGTTAGGCAACCGTGGTGCATGGCATCATGAACGCTTTGACATACCAGGACATTTTAAATCAAAACCTGAATTAAAATGGGCCATAAGGGGTTGTACAAAGTATTAAAAACGGGGTGCCAATAATTGTGGCACACGTGATTTCCTGTAAAACATAAAAATTCTAACTGTGGGATTTTTTTCCTCTGAATAATTGAGTTTTTGCATTGTGGCTTTATATTTATATTGTTATTATATTGTTAAATAAAATAATTATTTAATAGAAGCCTAAGAACACATCTTAACCAGGAGGGCCAATAAATGTGGAGGGATATATATTCTAGCTTTGTTTGATTTGTACCAGTGTAAATCTTACTTAAATTTTAGACCATTGTAAACCTTAAAAAATGCTTTTATTATTTTCTACTCCTTTATAATTAATGTTAGTAGTTAGTAATTTACACATTCTTTTAGAAAATCAAGTCAAGTGACTGGTCAGAAGGGAAGGGGCGGGGCTTTCTGGAGTGTCAGATTATGATGTCATACATTACAGGTTTTGTATATTCAATACATAATTTGGAAACTTATCCTGGTGCATTGTGGAATTGTGCTACAGTTGTTGTCCACTGTGGTGTAGGTTGGGGCAAAAAAAAGAAGGCGGGAAAAAAAAAACCTGGAGTATTTCCTTTTTGTTGTTATTAAGTGTCAGATTGTGAGCTTATTCTCAGGCTGCCTAGGGGCCAACGATTGCTTGATTCCTCAGTTGTTGGGTTATTTGCTCAAATTGGATTTTGTAAGTCACTATGAAACTTTTAACAAATGAATGTCAGGGTAAAATATTGGAATATACAGTACAGTATATACTTGCAGATTACACAACACATTCAATGTGATATTTCCGAAGGGCTTTTTTTTTTTATATCAAAAATCTTCTCTCTGTTTATTTCCTTTTCTCTTTTGCATCTGGGACAAAAGTATAAATCTCCCAAACAACTGCATATGCATCTAGGGTTGTTGACTCGTGTATACAGATGTACAAAGCATCTGGCATACCAACAAAGCAGTTTTTCACTTTAGTCACAAGGAAAAAAAAGTCTTTGATAATATAAAATCCCACATCTGTTTCTATTTCCTCTGGGCTTAGATTCTTTCAGAAAAAGACAGAATGAGCAACAGGAAAAGCCTAGCTTTAAGCCACAATATCAAGCAACATATTTATCAGGGGTCTTGTTCCACACGCTTAGTCACACACTTGAACTTTGGAAGAATCAACCACAACAATGGGTGAGGTTATTAAACAGTGTCGACTGTGAAGATGGTTGAAGTTGATTTAACAGGGGGAGGTTGTCAATCTGGGATTGAAATTGGGCCTCGATGTAACATGGACACAACAACATTTCTTCATTCTTTGTCACGACATGTCCAAACTCTGGCAGACTGAGCATAATGGGACAGCTTGGACACCTGATGTCTCTTATGGTGCTATGTATATGCTGGAAGATGTTAAATGCAGTCCTGACACATACAGTACAGTAGTTGCAGTGTGCTCTGACTGCAAACGGCATCCATTTTATATTATAAATAAATGCAATATAATATTATTAATCATAAATAATGTTTTTATTCGGCACAGTATCTCATATGCATGGAAACTCATTTGCACTATGTAAGAGAAAACAGTATGTGTGTCACAGTTACAAATTATTTCAACAATATTTCACCACTGTGAATTTACCTGTCAAAATGATTGCTTGTGCATCTTAAATATATGAGAGCATATCTTGTAATTGTATCTTATGATTGTTGCACGTTTATGTCTTATAATTGTGTGACATCATTTCAAAACTACAATATCAGGTTAATAAGTCACAAATACAGGAAAAATCAGCATAATATTTTCTCATACATACGAGAAACAAGGTTTCACAGATATGAAATATATCTGACGGTGATAATGCAAGTATTTATATATACAGTAAACCTACCAAGCACAAGGAGAATATACAACCTCCATGCACACAGACCTGAGGTGGGAATCGAACCCCTCAACCCTGGAGGTGTGAGACCACAGTGCTAACCACTATGCTGCCGTCCAACCTAATTCCTTCATATTAAATTTAATTAAAGAAACAAGAGCAAATGGTTTTTTTTTTCTGCAATAGCCAGTAAAATTGGTTGTTTATGTAATAACCTTAGCAGCAACCTAATTTCCTCTCTCATTTGTTCCAACCACTCATTCAGCGTTACCAGTATATGCTTTACTGCAACAGGCTGCAAAAGTGATCATATAATAGCCTCAGCGGCAACCTCATTTACCATTTTTTTTTTTGTCGTCTGAGGGTATACTTGGTGTTGCACGAAATAGCATAAACAGTGTTTGAATACCTGCAAACAAAATTTGAACCAATACTCTAAGGAAGGTAAAAGTTTCTAAAAGAGAATCATTACTGGTGATAAGATATAGATTCATCACTATGAGCCTAAGTGTAAACTGGAGAGTATGGATAAAAAGTTCAAAGGTCATTCATCAGCTGGAAAATTGATCTTTTAGTGATTCTTATGGGCCAGTATTGGAACATTGTTAAACTTTTTTCCTGATAATCAACAGTGCCCATTACAATGAGGTTCTTATTGAAGTGCTGAACCCTAAACTTCAGATTAAGCACAGAAGAGTGCTATCCAAGGGCGTTGTGAGCGGTGCATTTGTGGCTCACAGCCCAGTCTAAAACATTTTTAGTGAGGGGAATACGAAAGCTTCTTGACAGATGGACAGAGTGTAGTGAAAAGCAAGGAGATTACAGTATGTAATTCTATTTTGATATTTCTAAAAAAAAATAATAATAAAAAAAAATGTTTTAAATAAATTCTAGAGCCAGAGCGTGGACAATTTTTGACTTATAACTAATTGTTTATTTAGCTTGTTTGCTGTTTTTATTTGCTTGGGCTTTTTATTTGTTTGAAACTGAGGACGGGGAAAAAGAAACCGTGTTCCCCAGATCATCTAGGGATTAAATGCATGGCTCAAGGGCACAACAACAGCTCTTAAAATCGGAGCATGGCCCTTAGAACTTACAGATCCTCCAGTACAAGGGCAGATTTGCTGAATTCCCAGTCTGAGCCAAATAACCTGCTCCAGATCAAGAGCAGCTTATTTAGACCCCGTTTTCAGGTCTAAACCATATTATGTATTATTAATTAGTGCATTTTATTTCCTGTAAATGCTGGATGTGAATCAATCATCTAATAACAATAAACATGGAAATTTATGATAATGGCCTAAAATATCTGAATTGAAATGCAGCTCACGATTAGGTGGTTGCGAGTTTGTAACATAGCCACACAGGAACAAGGTAAAAAAAGAACTCTGACTGAGTCCAACAAAGAGCATGCTGAGGGACTTCAGCCTGTCATCATGAAAGTAATTCCCTGAAACAAGCCCCATCTATCATCAGCTCCCCTGGGCATCGTGCTCTCCCCTAGCCATGACATCTCTCCTCCTCCCAGTCACGTCCGTGTCTCAACTCCAGTGAACCTCTTCTCATCTTTCTAAACGAATTCCGCAGACCAGCTATTCATACACCAGTACAGTTCACTGCATGGTTCCGCACGCAGCTGTATTCACAGCTTACTTATTTTGTAGTACATTTGGTAATATACAGTACTGTGCTGAAGTCTTGAGCCAGCCCTCATGAAGAAATATTTTGCTTCCATAGAGACTTTCTTTGTATTTTTATTGTATTCTTAAGATATAGTTCTTCAGGCTTCCAGAACAACTTTTTGGCTTTGGCTTTAACTAAAGGCATGAACTAGTAAGAAACAGGTGCAGATGATGCCAGAGGTTAGTATACTGGTGATGCCGAATGCTGAGTGGCTAGAACTATCAGTCCTGAAAATAGATCACATTTCTATGGACAAATAATGGCTGATGTTATACTGTATACAGTTATATTTTCATTCATTCATTCATTCATTCATCTTCTATACCGCTTATTCTGTGCAGAGTCATGGTGGCCTGGAGCCTGTCCCAGGAGACTTTGGGCATGAGGCGGGGTACACCCTGACAATCTATTGTAGGACACACACACACACACACACACAGAGAGAGAG
>JAQQZT010000016.1:7898289-7915595 GCA_030068275.1 Clarias platycephalus | reverse complement strand
CACATATATATATATATATATAGATATATATATATATATATATATATATATATATCCATATACCCTACAAGCAATGTAGAAATGCTAATTATTCTACTCTGCATGTCTTTGGACTGTGGAAGGAAACCAGAGAATGTGGAGGAAACCCACCAAGCACAGGAAGGAGACTCACACAGACCTGAGGCGCAAATCGAACTCTTGACCCTGGGGGTGTGAGGCCAAGGTGCTTAGCCCTATGCCACCATGTCATGCTCAATTATTATTTTGTTATATATCAGTATTTTATAAAATTATTAAATTTAAAAAAATTCAATGACCTTTACAGTACATTTGTTTCGGGATGTTGCGAAATATCTTTGGGACATGCTTATAATTGTTGAATTTTTCCAATTAACCCCATTTGACATCTCATAACTCACTCATTATTTTATTTATTTTCTCTAAAACTGTTTACCAAAATATTGACCGGAGGACATCTGCCTTATTTATCTTATCATTTTTTATTCTAATTCAATAGAAACTTGTTGATGGGCGGGGTGTGTGTCTGTATTTGGAACATTATAGTAATAATCGATCAGTGATCTGACTTAAAGTGAAGAGTGTGTGTGTGTGTGTGTGTAGGTGTGGGTGTGTTAGAAGGGGATTGAGTGGCAGAGGAAAATCTAAAGCTCCTCTACTCAATAATTCCATTAGAAGAATGTCAGCAAATGTTACTGTTTAAAGAGCCAGTACAGTTCACATGTTTTTTTGTTTTTTTTTTAAGTTTTGGAAGACTCATGACTGACCTGGGACTCATGTCATTTTTTTTCCAAGGGCACCAGTTTGTCATTACTGAAAACACTTCACACACTTCACTTCACACATATTTCTAAGGCACAGTTGGAACCAGGGTTTGATCTGCACAGTTAGGTTTTAATAGGGTGAATGCTACAACATGATAAAAATATTCGGCTTTTATTGCTTGTTCCTGGTGACACTTGAGCGTTGGGTTCATTATCCTAGATTAGACTGTTATACCAACAAGACTTCCAGTTTTCATGAGTGCTCATGTCAAGGTTGTCTTGTCTTTTCATATTTTCTCAGGAAAATATTAACTATCTCAGGATAGTTTTAGTATGCCAAAGTCGCATAATAGTGCCATGACTATCTCATACACTCAAAGTCACATGGCCTTTAATAACTTCTGTTATTCAAATGTCATGTCAGTGGGAAGGGGAAAAAGAAAGTCCCAAAGATGACACCAACTGACACATTGATGATTTTTCAACTCATTCCCCACTCTAGCAAACAGTACACTTATTAGTTAACTTTTCCATACATCCGCTGATGGCCGTGCTTTGGCACCAGTATTAAAGTTAAGACAGGAGGGTTTGTTTTTTGATGTGTATGTCATTGCATCATTGCCATGATGTGGCTTACCATAAGTGCAATATGATACAAAATTGTTGTCACAATCACAATATACAGTAAGCTAGGTCAGAAAATATCAAAACATCCTTGTCAACAAAAGCGCTGGCGTTTGACTCAGTTGTTGTATCAAAATTCATAAATTCATCATAACTTTATGACAGGTAATGTGTGGGGAATAAGCATTTACAGTACAACCTCTATGTAGGTTTGTCAGATAAGTCATTTTGAATGACCCTCTTCTCAATCGAGTGCAAACTACTGTAATTAACAGACTAATTAGCTTTATTGCAGTTTTTATGACAGGAATCATCCCCAATCCACCACCCTAACATACGTGAGGACCCTTTACAACTCCCCAATGCAGATTAACATTTCAATATTTCTACACAGAGAAATACACAGATTAGCCTTAACACTAACACATAACACTTATCACCAATTATATACCAGTAAACTGCTGACACAACCATGGACACCCAAGGCTCACCCATGCCTGTGGGGACCAAAGACCAGCCTGTCTTGTCCGATCCAAAAAAGAGCCAATGCAGCACAAATTGGTTAAAAAAAATGTAAATGCTGGCCTTTATATAAAGAAGATATACACAGTATCCATATATGACATCACAACACACTTGTACAAGGGAAGCCTACACAATACTGGGCATTATGTTGGGTTGGGTTGGTTGGTATGTGCATGCATGTACAGTGGAACCTTGGTGTATGGGCATGTTAGTCCACAAGTTCTGACGCATATCTTTCTTATTGAACTCGTTTACTCACGACTCGGACGTCCATGAATTCCTTTTGTTCCTTCGTTTATTTTCAACATCAAACGTTCAACACTTCTTACAGTTTTCTTGCATAAATCCACTATGGCTACAACAACTTATTTGCTGTATCTTGAGGAATTTTTATTCCAGTTATGACTGTTTTAGATTACGGTCAAAAGCTTGTGTTCTCCAAAACTTGCGCATCTTAACAACTTCTACCGTGCGTCAGTAATCATGCAACTACGCAATTACGGAATGACGTCATTAGACTTGCGCGGAAAAAAACAATATGAACTGAAAAATATACAGCATAATACAACACAACTTATGATTATCATAAATGAATGTTCAAATAATACATTACGAAATATGGCTCTTATACTTGGATTACGAGCATAATTCATTCCGGAAGCGGGCGCGTATTCCAAAACACTTGTAAAGCAAATCTAATTTTCCCACAGCCCCAAAAAATAAATACATAAGAATAATTAACACAAAATATTAAGTAAAAAAAAAAAGAAATTAACCTGCACTTTACCTTTAAAAAAAAAGTTAAAATAAATCCCGACAGATAAGTGTTTCCGTTTGTGCGCGCAGGCATTGTGTGTGTGTGTGTGTATGTGAATCTAAAGTAAGCCCCCATCTCCCCCTTCTCGTCTCACACAGTTACCGTTCTTTACACTCTTTACACACACATGCGCCCACACAACAGAAACACTGTTTTATCAAAAAAATAAACAAGAAATCTCTCTAATGACATTCGATTAAGCGACACAATAACGGAATCACTGCTGTGAAGTAAAAATAAAACAAATGAACCCGCACTTTATCTGTGAAAAGAATCGAGAGAGAGAGAAAATGGATTTTAACCTCTCTAATGAGATTTGCTTTTGCTGTACACGTGCGCTGTACACACAAGCATGCAGACACAAAATAAAATGTGTTTTACGCGCACACACATGGTCACAGTGTTATAGTAAACAGTACACGGGTGCACGGATGTTGATTATAAGAGACGGGCACTAAGACCCAGCAGGGGAGATGATTACCCACAATTCCGTAGCACAAGAGAGAGAAAAACAGTTGGCTCAGTAGTGATCACGTGACGCGCGGCTTCAAAACAAGAAGCGCTTGCATGATACATGATACTCGGTACTCGTAAACCAAGACTTGTTCGTTTTCCAAGTCAAAATTTATTAAAAATCTTTGCTCGTCTTGCGGAACACTCGCAAACCGTGTTACTTGCAATCCGAGGTTTCACTGTATTTAAGAAAATGGTATATATACAGTACAGTGGGGCAAAAAAGTATTTAGTCAGCCACCAGTTGTGCAAGTTCTTCCACTTAAAAAGATGAGAGAGGCCTGTAATTTAAAGGATTTTGTCAATATCAAAATTTCATCTCAATACTTTGTTATATTCCCATTTGTTGGCAATGACAGAGGTCATACGTTTAGTGTAAGTCTTCACAAGATTGTCACACACTCTTGCTGATATTTTGGCCCATCCCTCCATGCAGATCTCCTCTAGAGCAGTTATGTTTTGGGGCTGTCGCTGGGCAACACGGACTTTCAACTCCCTCCAAAGATTTTCTATGGGGTTGAGATCTGGAAACTGGCTAAGCCAATCCAGGACCTTGAAATACTCCTTACGAAGCCACTCCTTCGTTTCCCGGGTGATGTTTTTGGGATCATTGTCATGCTGAAAGACCCAGCCACGTTTCATCTTCAATGCCATTGCGGATGGAAGGAGGTTTTTACTTAAAATCTCATGATACATGGTCCCATTCATTCTTTCCTTTACACAGATCATCGTCCTGGTCCCTTTGCAGAAAAACAGCCCCAAAGCATGATGTTTCCACCCCCATGCTTCACAGTAGGTGTGGTGTTCTTTGGATGAAACTCAGCATTTTTTCTCCTCCAAGGTGACAAATTGAGTTTTTACCAAAAAGTTCTATTTTGGTTTCATCTGACCATATGACATTCTCCCAATCCTCTTCTGGATCATCATCATCCAGATGCTCTCTAGCAAACTTCAGACATGGACATCAACTGGCTTAAGCAGGGTGACACGTGTGGCACTGCAGGATTTGAGTCCCTGGCGGCGCAGTGTGTTATTTTGGTCCCAGCTCTCTGCAGGTCATTTACTAGGTCCCCCGTGTGCTTCTGGTTTTTGCTCACAGTTCTTGTCATCATTTTGACCCCACGGGGTGAGATCGAGCCCCAGATCGAGGGAGATTATCAGTGGTCTTGTATGTCTTCCATTTTCTAATAATTGCTCCCACAGTTGATTTCTTTGCAGATTGCAGATTCAGTCTTCCCAGCCTGGTGCAGGTCTACAATTTTGTTTCTGGTGTCCTTTGACAGCTCTTTGGTCTTGGCCATGGTGGAGTTTGGAGTGTGACTGTTTGAGGTTGTGGACAGGTATATTTTATACTGATAACAGATGCTATTAATACAGGTAACGAGTGGAGGACAGAGGAGCCTCTTAAAGAAGAAGTTACAGGTCTGTGAGAGCCAGAAATCTTGATTGTTTGCAGGTGACCAAATATGTATTTTACTGAAGAATTTACCAATTAATTCATAAAAAATCCTACAATGTGATTTTCTGGATTTTTTTCCTTATTTTGTCTCTCATAGTTGAGGTATACCTGACAATTACAGGCCTCTCTCATCTTTTTAAGCGGGAGAACTTGCACAATTGGTGGCCGACTAAATACTTTTTTACCCCACTGTATATCTTTCAGGTGAAATCCTGCAATCTTACATTAGCACAACACCCATAAGCCCCATAAGCCTAGGAACTGAATGCTTCTCGACTACACAAAAAATTAAATACACTCACTCACTCATCATCTCCACAAGTTTATCATGTATTCAGGGTCAGGGGGGCCCTGGAGCCTATCCCAGCATACTTAAGGCATGAGACATGGTACACCCTGGACGGGTGCCAATCCATCAAAGAGCACACACTCATTCGCACACTACGGGCAATTCGGGAATGCTAATTAGACTAATCTGCATGTCTTTGGACTGTGGGAGGAAACTGGAGTACCCGCAGGAAAATCACCAAGCATGGGGGGAACATGCAAACTCCATGCACACAGACCCAAGGCGGGAATCAACCCGGGACCCTGGAGGTCCAAACCACTAAGCCACTGTGTTGTCATGAAATACACCATGCTGGTTATTACTTTTTAGTTAACAAATTTCTCCAAGATCTTAAATAGAAAAGTCATTTGACAAGCGTATGATTTTACATACTGTATTTGTAAGGAAGAAAATTAATCGGGCACTTAAGAATAAGAGTAACACTATTAGTAAGAATAATTTTTTTTCTTTTAATTGTTGAACTGATTCGGTATTGTCATTCTGTCTTTCTTACCTGGATGTGATTGTGTGAACGTGCAATTCAAATGTCTTAAAGAAAACATTTTAAAATGTATTGTCAATTAGTCTGACATGGTGAATTTATCTGAATGTCTTTATCTAAAGAGAAGGATGAAAGTGAAAGAGTGAGCGAGAAAGAGAGAGAGAGAGAATGTGTGGGCGCTGTTTCCTCACAACAACTGACTCTGTCCACTTTTATGCCGTCTACCAGACACACAAATGCACACAGTTCTTGCCACGGAGGCTGTTTCATCTGTTTTCTCAGTATTCCACTCATCCTATACATTTATAGTCCGGTCTTTTCATTACAAAGTCCTATTATACCAGTGGAGAGCCTTGAACATACCATTTACCATTTAACAGATGTTGAATTGAAACACTGTCAAAGCAACTGAAGACTGCAACTGAAACAAACAAAAAAACAAAAACAAAGCAAACATGCAAATTGAGCACGGTTTCATTATGCGAGGTCAGGTTGCTTTAAATGCAATGCTAAATCCTTGTAGGGATTACTTTAATGATAATGTTAGTCTGAATGTGGCTGCTAAACAATTATGGTGTCCTTAAGAAAAGGTTGCCAGATATTTATTCTGTATTAAGTAGAAATGTCTGAAATGGGGCTTTGCCTTGCTTTTAAACCCAAAGGATTTTCCCCCTTGGGCTTTGTTCCTTTTATCCACACCGGATCATTTGGATCTGGCCGGGTTTTTACCCCAGATACCGCAAGCCGAGATTTTTTTAACCAGGCATGGGGGTAGCACAGCATGATGTTGTATTGGGGTAGGGTTAAGGGTCTTACAACCTGAGCCATCAGTACCTCACACTGAAAGGAAAATTTTATTATTTTATGGATAGGAAAAATTATTATTTTTGTTTGTTTGCTGTCAAAAGTAAATTTAATATGAAAGCAAGTGACAATTTAAAAATGAAAAGTTTAAACGGGAATAATATAATGATAGGAGTCTCTAGTACAGTATATGTTCCAAAGAATTAAAGAGTTCTAGTTTATTACCAGTCCATTGCTGCATGAATGGACTTTGTTGTCATTATCACATCAATCACTGCAAGTGTGGATTAATTTAATAACACAGCTTTCGCCCATTATTCAATCAGCTTACAAAATAGCAAATAATCCAGCACAATTTATTATTCTGAATTGTTCTTCATACACAATGATCCTATTCAAATTGATTAAAGGATAATGGTCCAGAACATAATCTACACAAATCATGAATGTTTATTCTACATGACTGGGTTGATTAACTCAAAATCTGTTCATGAATTAAAAGTAAGTTATCTTTTGTATAATACAATAACTGATTAACTGAATAACTAAGCAAGATACATTTTACCAACTTAAGGTCAAGAGTGTTTAGAGGGTTTTTTTTTTGTGACTATTCTCTGAACTTAGTGATCTTATCATCCGTAATGAATATAAAGTCATTAATATCACACCTTCATGAATATCCCCCATCATGGACATTGCATTTTTATTTATGATTTTTTTTGTGGACTAGGAGAAGTGATCAAATTCTCAGCTGCGATTTCATCATGTACATCAGTAGGATTTTCTCAAGGGCAAAATGGAGGAACTTAGGCCCGTTCACCTAAAATGCATGAGCTGCTTCTTTCCAGACAGCATGGTGTTAATTTTGTTGCAGTGCTGCCAGAAAGACCTGAGAAGAAATGTCAAATACTTACTTAGCATGCAGCTGAAAGAGATCAATGCACCTTTCATAGGCTCCCCTCTATAACCTGAGTCTCCTTCGCAAGTAAATGGAAAGGCCAAAACATGAACAAAAAAGTCCTGAGCAGGGTTAATAACTTGGTTCCTGTGGATAGAACAAATTGAGGTTTATTGACACCTGCTATTTCTTTTTTGATAGAGGCGAGAGACCTCATCAAATCAGCGACATAGCCATTTGTGACCAACTGTGCAATTTTTCTTATTCATTGCTTTTCATAATAGTATTGTTTCCACTGGACCTCTTTTTTTTTTTATACATAATGATTGTATTGGTTGGTATTGTTTCCTTCACTCTCAAACTCAGGCCTTCCAGGTAGAAAGCCAGGCTCTAGGATGGAATTTGCAACAACAAATAATTAAATTAGATTAGAAATATGTATTGATGGACAGTGATGATTTTGCATCCAGCATTTCGTACTCACCTTGATTGACTTTCATTCATTCATTTTCCATTCTCATTTTCCAGTGTATGGTCATGGGGGATCTGGAGCATGTGGGACACCCTGAATGGCAGGGCACAAGGGCACATCCACTCACATACTATAAACTTTGGAAACAATGCATGTTTTTGGAAGCACCCCAAGGAAATTCACAAAGCAGTAGGTAGAACAAGCAAACTACATGCACACAGACTGAGAAGAAGACGAGATCCGAACACACAGCCGTATTGGTGCTAAGCAACCGTGATTACCTACAGTATTAGACCGTGATTGACTTTCATTAATTTATTTTTATACATTTAGGCATTTGGCAGACGCCCTTATCCAGAGCAGCTTACGTTATCCCATTGTACGTCTGATATTTGATGGTTTAGGGTCTTAACCACTGAGCTACCCCTGACCACTTTAATTAATCTGGTAGTGCACGTTTATGAATAATTGTTTACTGTGTGTACAAGGGACATTTAAGTCAAACCTGGATTTGTGATGAATTTCATGTGAATTTCAAGCACAATACGATAATGAGACTCTTCACCTCTATAAAATATTTGAATAGTGCAAATGTTTTAAAGAAACCCATAGGTCCATGAATACCAATTCTCAGGCGAGGGGCTCGAAGCCCAATGCAGTCATTCCTGTGAACATTCAGTAAGCTCTTGATTGTTGAAAATCGACAGATAATTTATCGCCAATTTGTGTAAGAGAGGCATCTGTCTGCGGCAACTGCACACACAATTAATAACTTGCACATAACAGGAACTCAGACTGGAGTTATTGCCACATCCCCTGTACAGTCCTGATCTCACTCCAAGCCTCCATTTCCACATGTTTGGGCATTTAAAGGAGTTCCTGGGAGGCCAGCGTTTTAGACATGAAGTAGGCAGTCTGTTAACTATGTTCTGTTTTTCTGCACAATCAAAAATCATCGGATAGACACATGCTGAGCATCCTATATTTATTCTGCTTTACAAATTTATTCGGTTATAAAACCGCAATTATATTTATGCTGGCTGGAATAACAATATATAACTGTTTAAAATATTGTATTTTCTAACCTATATAGTTACATAATTACAGGTTTACTTTTAAATCTTCTAATTAATTCGTGTTGATTTGACACTCAAATCAGTTTATATGAATATGCTCATGTTATTACAATCTGCTTGTCCTATTATGATATAGTTACTTAAACAAGCAGTTTTATGGTGTTTCACAGCATAAAATTTAACAATACATGGATAAAACCTATGTTGTTTCATAATAAATTCAGTATTCAGCAAATCACTGTGGTATAAAATGAATAAAACATTTCAGAATGTGCTGTTATAAGAAAATGCTATTTTGCTAACAGGAACTCTGCTTCACAGGAAGCCTCATTACACCCCCCCCCCCCACATTATTGATTATAGTCCTGTTATATCAATATTATAAATTATCATATCAAATACACACATTACAGTGTTAATGCCAGACACTGTAAAAAGTTATAGGCACATATCAATAATCAATTATGAATGCATAATTATTTTCCAGAGATATACAGTATATATTTATACTCTGTAGCCATAGGACAGAAAGCCACATGGTTGGATGGCGTCTGCGACCGAGTCAGCAGTTTTTAAGCTTCTTTTGCAAACTGTGCAGTTTTCTATGTATACTACAAAACCTTTTGAGATGCTTTGCTCCTTCACATGACATCCCATTGGCCTTGACAAAAAGACAAGCCTTCACTGTGTGATGAGGGAAGAAGAAACGTTATGCAGAGTTTTCTGCTGAGTGTGCGTGCTGTCATTTAGGCACAGGGTCATGCGTGCTAATACCTTGCCAATCAATGAAAGCTTTCATGTCCTTTATTGTAATGCAGATCACAGCTCCTGAGAAATTTGGTGGAAAATATGTTCTCCGTACTGTCTTGAGGTATGGAAGGTGCTTTTAAAGGATTTACAC
Organism: Clarias platycephalus; assembly: GCA_030068275.1. Lineage (NCBI taxonomy): Eukaryota > Metazoa > Chordata > Actinopteri > Siluriformes > Clariidae > Clarias > Clarias platycephalus. Next base: position 7,905,894 of record JAQQZT010000016.1, on the reverse strand, counting down.
TGGTATTGAGGCTGAATGAAGTGTTCTGATTTATTCAGACATCTTGGTGGATTCATTATATATACTAAACACAATCCTGCCTTGTAACAACAATACAGACTGGTGGTTTAATTGTGTGAGGGATATTTTCTTGCCACACTTTGGGTCACTTAGTACCAACTGAGCACCGTTTAAATAAGACAGCCTACCTGAGTATTGTTGTTGTCCATGTCCATGACTTTATGACCACAAGATAATGTATACATGTCACAAAGCTAAAAACACCTCAAACTGCCTTATTGCACATGGCAGTGAGTTCACTGTACTCCAATGGCCTCCACAGTCCCCTGATCTCAATCCAGTAGAGCACCTTTGGGATGTGGAACGGGAGATTCTCATCACAGGTGTGCAGTAACAAATCTGTTGCAAATGAATGATGCTATCATTCCAATATGGACCAATAACAATCATGCAAAGACCAAAATGACCGGTCTGAGAGTGTCCATGAGGGAGTCTCTCCATTTTCAAACCAGATTGGTTGCAATTCAATTTCTGTCTTGAGGCAATTTGAATTTGCATCAACCAGACTCCCGAAAGAAAACCAAATATGCCGATATGCCGTGTATTTGATCACCTTCTGTGTTTTTTCACCTTTCTTCTTCGCTGTGTTTCTAAACAACACATCAAAAAGTTTGCCAAGTAATTTTTCAAGCCTTCATCCTTACAACCAACTTTTGGTAAAGTACAGTCTGAAAACAAACTAAACTGAATAAGAAAATAAACTGAAAAAAATAAATAATAATAATTTCTCGAGTCTCGGATTTTGACTCAGCAAATGAAAACGAGTGCGACACCATTCTTAGTAGAAGTAAGCTGTAAAAATACAAACAATAAAGCAAACAAATAACGACATAATTTTGTGAATTAAAAAATAAAAAGAACCCAACAGTTTTATTTCATGTCGATACATTCTTGGACAACACCACAGTAAAGTTGCATGAGTGGCCAAACGGAAATGTCTCCCACAATATTAGCACATAAGCAGCAAGGGCAACATGAATATACTTAGTACAAACAGTAGAAAACATACATGCTTTTTATTTTTATTTTCTTTTTTTTCTTTTTTTTTTAAATATATATTCATTTTCATATTTTTTTTTCCACAATTTCTCCATATGCTGCGGGCCAGTTAGAAATTCCCAAACAAATTAAAGCCATATTCTGCCTTGAGTGGGTGGAAGTCTGAGAAAAAAAAAAAAAAAAGAGAGAATTGGAGGAATTATAAAAAAAAAATTATAAGAGCAAACGTTACCATTTTCTTGAGAGCAGGCCGACATTAATTGCCTTCTTGTGGTGAAATATTAAATTTACTTCAACATCGAACATATCAGGCATGCATTGACATGACAACTGCTACGTGAACACCTTTTTAAAACCTGGACCACTGTCAGTCAGTTGAATTTCGATATCGTAGTCTCCAATGCGACATTTATCATCTCAAAGTCACTGGAAAACACAGTTGATGGTCAACAAACCCTCACAACATACTGTATACCAAATGTGAAGCAAACAAGGAGATAGAAACAAAGAGTACAAGGACCTCACACACAATAAATGGGGAAAATCTCGAAGAGAAGAATATGGCTTTAATATAATGTGCATCCAAGAGGCAAAGAGAGAAAAAAAGAAAGAAAATGAAACTTAAAATCGCAAAACAAATAAAGTCCAACATCAAAGGTAAGAGGAATGCTAAAGGACTACACAACCTTGCACGGTGGAAGTTTGCAAAAGTTGCAGTTTGGAAGTCCATTTAAAAGCCCTAGGCCTTGCTATGTTTCAGCGTGCTCTCATCGAGACATCCTCAAGAGTGCTTAGTACAGAAACTCGAACAATAAATGCCTTGAGGAAGGTTGTTCAGGTTGTTAAGGGCCAGTGCTCAGAGTTGCCTTGTACAGTACAGATCAGCTGAGTGCTGAAATTTGTGCCATTACTCGTTACACTGTTCTCTGTGCATTTAATAGGTCTTCTCTGGCAAGAAAATAAAATAATAAAATAAAATCAAAAACATCCAAAATAAATAAATGTTTAATTTTTTTTGTAGGGGGACAAATCACCATCCTGATTCAGCTTCTCCATCCTCTCCATTCTCCTGCTCAACGAATTCAAAATGTAAAAATCATCCAGTATCTTGTGGTACGTGTGCAGTACAGTGGAGCTCGGATGTTGAGCATGTGGTACGCCAAAGAAACACAAAAATCCTTCCTCCCTCAAACCCAGGGTCTTTTTTTTGTCCCCTCAAAAATGGCAAAAGACCATGTCTTCTCGCTGATTGCTTCCCTCTGGTGATGGAGGTCCTTAGATCACAAGGTCATTGTAGCTCACATATTTTTTCTTTGCAGCCGGACCTAAGAAGGTAGACAGATTAGGGGGAGGGGGGGGGGGGGAGAGAATGAGTTTTCAATTTGATTTCTCTGCAGAACTTTTACAACCTATTTCATGTTCAAATTTCACTTCCGAATTCTCAATAACTAAAACTAACCTGTACTGTAGGTCGAGCTATAATAGGAAATGCACATATGAAATACTAAATAATATAATAATATTAAATAAAAGTACAGAATCAAGAAGCCCCTCTGGACATTCAGGCCTTGCCAAATTATCTTAGGGCTGTGTTTCTGGAATACTGCCTTTGTCTAAGCCTGTGAGATCTTGTGATTTTATGATTATGTTTTTATGCTGACCAAGTTTATATCTTATTTTGTCATGTTTTATAAAGAAAAGTCTGCAGTGTAATGATTCATGGATTTATCTAGAGATATTTACCCTTAAGACTTCTTGGACTAAACTAAAAATTCAGTGGTTCTGTGTTTGAGTCCTCGCATTCTGAGTATTTACAGATTTCTTTGCAAATGAATACACACTGAATGCATGACAGTATACGTATGTACATATATCTTATGTTTGTCATGCTAGCATAATGTTAGTAATATTATTTCCATGAATATGGTGTCGTATGATGGACAAACATTTAATAGCAGTCTCAATAGTATGTAGCAAAAGTCATTAAAAGTCTTTGAGGATGCTGCCAAAGGTGTGACGCATACCGTAAGTCATGAAACCATGCATACCTTTTTAAATGATACCCTTTGTTAGAAATTATGCATGATATAGGTAAATTATACATATTTCTTTAACATGCAGAGCATCAACAACTGTCATAATATCTGTCATGAAACATGTGCTAAGTAGAGTACACTAGTACAATAGTACAATATCTGACATACGCTGCTATGCTGTCATCTCATCAAACATTAAAACAGCTCTTGTGACACGGTTGCTCTACCGAACATAACCTGTCATGGCAAGTCAACGTACTGTAGCATGCTATGACAGACCCTCAGCAGAGACCTTATTAGGAACACCTGGACATTCATGCAGTTAGCCAATCAGCCCATCTCAACAGCCCATAGGATTCAGTTAATGTTTACACCAAACGGAGAGAAAATGACTGCAGCAGGACTGCAGCAGGGTTATCGGATAGGCTGGTTTAAGTAATTCAGTTAAAATAACTGCCATTCATATTGTTTTAAGCTGATAGGAAGGCTACAGTAATCCCGCTAACCACTCTGAAGAACAGCAGGCCACATCGGTTTCATTCCTATTTGCCAATAATAAGAGTCTGAAGGTACAGTGGGCACAGGCTCAACAAAGATTGAAAAAAAAAAAAAACATTACCAGGTCTAGTGGAGCGAGTAACAGAGTTTTTAAGTTAGAAAATATTTATTTTTATCTGTCTGAAGTACTGACATATCCTGATTTCCCACCCTTAAAAAAAAAAAAATCACTATTTCAGAGGGGTCAAATTAGTGGATTATATCTAGGAAAGTAAACATTGCTGAATTGCTGGAATCGGGTGAATAACTGTCCAACACATTATCAAAACCTAAAATAATATCACTTAAACGACTGATGAAGTTGCATCATAAAGAATATCAACAGTAAAAATCAGAGCTATGTTTAATTGTGAAAGTAAGAGCATTTTCACACACAGAATGTGATGGGAATTCACAGCATTGGGACTAAGTCAGTGTGTGACCATAATTAAACTATTTGTTAGTGAGACAGTCAATCAGAAAAAAAGCCTTCCTGGGGAGCATAAAAACTGGACTTTGGAGCCATGGAAAAAGGTCATGTGGTCGGATGAGTTCAGACTGACCCATTTCCAGAGCGAAAGGTACATCATCGTAAGAAGGGAAGTGCAAAAAAAAAAAAAAAAAAACGATGCCCCCATCATACTGTACATAGCAGTCTCTGGAGGCAGTGTTATGATCTGAAGCTGCTTCAGTTAGGAAAATCTCAGGACTCTAATAGCATATGGAACCATATTTACACATGAATTGGCCACCATTTTGAGTCAATCAAAAAAAAACAAAAATTATATATTTGAATGCATATTCAATATCATCCCATAATAGCATACTTCAGTCCAATATTATCATGTTTATTTGTTCCTGATACATTTTTTACTCTTTTGAAATGCAACCTATTCCAAACCTTTCAAATTAAAGGTCAATCACTGATGAGATCATAGTGACCTTTAAGTTTCAGTTTCTCATCACATTTTTCAAATTGTCATAATTTTAAAAAGCAGACTTGTGAAAGATGTGTCCTTGATGAAGGCTAGAGTTTAATAAAGCATTAAAAGTATAAAATACTTTTTTTGTCCAGTATTTGGACAAGATAAGGGCAACTAAACCTATCCATTTTTTGAGAAACCTAGCGCTTTCTGAGATTAGCCCTTGAGAAAGAAAAAACAGGATTTTTTGCTTGAGGTTTTAACCGGTGAATCAAATTTCCAGAAGTGGTTTTACGACTTTGTTCTTTACCCATTGGATAAACCTTTAAACATGGACATTTGTAGTTTACCTTTTTCGTTATAAAAGTCTGTTTCACAGTAATCCATGGTGGTAACTGTTTAAAAAATGTTAGAATGGAAAGAGAGAGAGTGACCCCTGTTTAAGATCTCATTTTGCTGGACAGCAGTGGTGCCCTAAACACACCACAGCAGCAATCACAGCATTCCTGAACCTAATGAATGTGCAGGAAAGGGGGGAGAAAGCCATTATCTCTTGCTTGACCTAAAGCAGGACATCCGTATTGCAAGAACCACTATAAATGTCTTAATGTCTCTCATCTCTTTCCTTCCATTCTCATAAAAGAGATAGAAAAAGTTCTGGCTAACAGCTGTAGCTAGATGAGAATACTTACACTGGTCAAAGTCTTAATATGCTTTTAAGAAAGGGAGGAAATTGCTTGCATATTATCTTTATAATGAACTTTATAAGGCAATCTTCAATTGTGCTATTTTTTAAGAAGGAAATTCGCGACGGTTTCTTGCATCACCCATAATGCCGTTTGACTACATGCTGGGATTTTACCCTTGGTTCATTTCCACATGAAGAGCGTGATACAGCAGTGCTTTAGTCCTTTAGCTTTCTCACCTCCTAATCTGTACACTTTGCTTAAACAGATCAACTTTCAAAGCTTAAACCTTAACGCTACAGTGATTTCATCACTACTGCACATATTATCATAAGTCTCTAAGGACTCAAGTCTTTTTAATGCAAAATATACAGTACACCACAAACCAACAAATTAGTGCCAGAATAACTAAATACACTGTCTAACTGTATTTTAGAAGGGTCAAATAATTGGCCTGCATCAAGGGAACGACTTTTAGCGGAATTGGGTTAAGAATTATACAACACGTTGTAAAATCTGGAAAGATAATGCTGAACCATCAACTTTACAGAAGAAATGTGATCATAAACATATTATGAATGAGATCATTTAAGCACATCGAAAAAAAATTGACAGTCAAAATCACAGCTATGTTTAATAGTGAAAGTTTTCATACATATAACAAGAACGCACAGGAACTAAACAGCAGTGTGGCCATGAGAAAACCAGTTATTAGTGAGACTAATTAGGAAAAAAAGGCTGCAATTTGCTTGGCAGCATAGAGACTGGACTTTATAAGAACAGTGGAAAAAGGTCATAGAGTCACACTGAATAGTCTAGAGGTCTAGACTCATTAACATTATGTGGTGAGAAAATTAGGTCAGCTGACAGCCTGAATATATGGAATGACCAGGTTATCACATCCATGGAGTTTTTCTTCCATGATGGCACATATATATTCCAAGACTCAAATTGTTAAAGAGTGGTTCTGGGAGCATAAGGAATTATTTCGACATATCACCTAGCCACTACACTGAATGCTATAATTAGCTAAAGAAGGCCAAACGAAAAATTAGCTGTCAAATCAATGTATTTTTATTAATTTTATTTTAATCATTCAATGTAATATTTTGTGTCAACATGTATTTCTGTTTGAATATGTTGAACTGTTTTAAAATTTTATTTAAAAAGACTTTAATCATAATTTTATTATCAGGATACGTTTTTATCTCGTTAAAGGTTCTAGATCGGGGGATAGTCAACTAGCCAACCACAGTCAAAATGTATATCAAGCAAAATATTTCATTTATTTTTAAATATTTCAAGTATCTTACGACCACTCTGGGGGTGTGCTGTGGTGTTTGGTACCAGGACGTGTTGTGGGTAGCAGCTTGAGGCCTCTGTGGATTAAACTTGTTTGTTCAGTGCATCCCGTGGGCACTTGATCAGACTGGGATCTGGGAAGTTTGGAAGCTGAGTCAGCTGCCTTGGGCTACTTGCCTGCGGCCCCGTGTGTGACAGGCTGTGATGCACTAAGTGTTCTGATGCATGTCTACCTTTTTTTTTTTTTTAACATTATCTTTAATCAGGGTCAATAAGTCAATGTTTCGTGGTGTTAATATACGATTGTGGCTTCTTTTTTGTGGTCAATCATAAAGCAAGTGTTTATGTACAGTATATTATTTAACTGAAAGCAACTCATTAAGAGAGGGAGAAGTATTTATAGAACTGAATTTTTAATGTCAATTTCTGAACTGGTAAATGAAATGACAAAACATAGCATATTATACAAAAGTTGAGAGAATAAAACCTTATGTTTAAAGACTATTAGACAGAAACAGATGTGCTGATTCATTATGGAGGTCTTCTGCCAAGCAATCATGGTATCATAAAAAAGCTGAAGTGAAAAAAAATAATAATAACATAACCACTTTAAATGATCTTTCTGTTTTTTATACTGTAGTTCTGAACTAGTTACTAATTAAGTACATTAGTTGCTTTGTATGCCTTTTGTAAGCAAATGGTGAGGTCCAATGCTATGTGTACATCCCTACAAACCTAAACCAGTTTGATGCTCTATTGAAATGTAGGGTCCTGCTCTATTACTCTTACAAATAATATGAATACCTATTAAACTCACTTTCTACACTATGAAACCCTATACAGAACCATATCATACAAGTTAGCAGCCTTTAATGTTAATGCCTACTACAGTATGAGAAATTACCTTTCACTTCAACAGCTCTCACAATTCAGTCTGCGTTTAGAAGGATGTACTGTTACTACAGTACCAGCTCAACAGTAAAAGACCTGGGCGTAATATTAGACAGTAACTTGTCCTTTGAAAATCAGATTTCAAATATCACAAAAACAGCCTTTTTCCAT
>JAQQZT010000016.1:7884573-7898189 GCA_030068275.1 Clarias platycephalus | reverse complement strand
CTCATTATTATCTAGACACATTTTTCTCACACATACACACTTCCAATTATTTTCTTTTCTAAAAAAATTTTCTTTCAGTTTTTGTAAATTTTCTTTCATTTTTGTGAAGCTGCTTTGAGACAATGACCATTGTTAAAAAGCGCTATATAAATAAAATTGAATTGAATTGAACTTCAATTTAATCTGAAAGAGTAAAATTCCCTGCTAAACAAAATCCAAATATATAAAAAAAAGGACCTTATTCGGAAGGCAAAGAGAACAAAGACATTTTTAAAAGAAAACACTTAAACTTGTTTCTTGCATTAGGCCCATCATCCCTGTCAGGCTCTGTAATGAATCTTGCATAGTAAATGGCTGAAAATTTGCATGTGCCAGCAGGATTGATGAGAGTGATCAGAATAATTATACTATGTACTGACTGTGCTATCACTTGTGGTTTTTATCATTACAGCCCTTTCACTTAAGTGTCAGAGCATTCCAGGGTTCAGTGTAGTTGCATACGTAGATATTCATAAATATAATTTAGACCCTGAAGGCTAAGTTAACATGAGAAACAAGTGAGAGAGGCACTAATTGACCCTCTTGGACAGATCAGTTACGGTTCTAATGGGATTGTGAGAGCTGAGTTTTTTTTTTAGACATTCTGCTATTAAGAGATGCAACAGGCATGCACCATGTGCTATACTGTATTCTATAGGCAAATGTTTGTGAAACCCTGAGCGTCATATGCATGTGTGGGTTTCCTTAAACTCTTGCCACAAAGTTGGAAGCACAAAGTTATCTAGGATGGCTTTGAATGATGGGCGTTCATGTCAAAGCAGGATATATGTGATAATACAGTATGTTTTGTAAATGAAGGCAGAAAATAGATTTCCATAGGACACTTCCACGTTTGGGACATTAAAGGAGTTTCTGGGAAGCCAGCGCTTCAGACATGAAGCAGGAACCATTGATCTGGAGTACTGAGAAAACTTTGATGGCGTCCAAACGCTAGTGAAATGCTGTAAGTTCATTAGTAAGTGCATTGGTTCATTATATGGGGATTATATAAAGAAATAAAGGTAGTTTTTATCTGTCATAACTGTGTTCTGTTTTGCCTTACAATCAAACATCCATGTTTGAACTGAATGTCCCTCATATGCTTTAGAATTTTTTGCTATTCCGCAAAATGGATATTAAATTGTGTATCCTACTTTGTATGAATCAACCTTGGACATTTTTTTTTAAATGTTGGGGTTAAAGCATAATGAGCAACAATTTCCTCAGTATCAATACATTCAAAGCTAGCTATAACACAAAGTTGTATGATCCACCTTAGGACATAATTAGGATTTTGATGCTATTATTATTTGCAGGCCCAACCCTGCAAGTACACACTCCAATTCCCATGATGGTCCATCAGGTATAAAGGCAGCTGTCTGCCCTACAGCTAAGAGTCAGACTTGGGACTGAGATTTGCCATGACCTGCCTGTGGCCAGAGGTCCCCAAGGATGTAACTGGCCTCATTTCCACAGAAAAATATATACCCTAGGGTGCATCTCCCCTTCTAAAAAAAAAAATGTCATGCACATGGATGTCTTCATTGTCTTCAAGGGCTTCATTTTATCTTAAAGTTAAAGGTTTAAATACATAAAATAAAAACCAACAACAGATTTCCAATCCTCTGAACAGAATGTTAAACTTGATTATAATTTATTTTCTTTTTTTTCACTGCAGCTCGAAGGTATGGCAAGATTGTCATGGCGCCTTGGGGTGAAACTTTTTGAAGGCATGATAAATGACAGGGAAAGTCCTATTAGCACCACCTTCACGTCTTTTCCTTCAGCTTTTAAAAATGGAGCAAGGTCATAATGGAAAAAAGAGGAGAAGATTAATTTGGTCTTACCTTATAAATTATGAGAATTAGCCTGTTGGAGGAAAAAATGGATTTGGTGAGCTATCTTACTGAGGCCAAAGGAAAGCAGGGCAAGTTATTCTAAATGGCCTAACTAGCTACAGTATGCCATTTTCAAAATTGCACTTGTAATTGTAAGGCAAGACATGTAATGGAGTCATAATTGCCTCCAATACACTGTATATGGATATTATGTAAGAGAGGAAACAATGCAGTGGGTTAAGCCAGGCATTTTTCTTAATATGGTCAAATCAAATGAAAATGACAGATACTCACTAGGTCTCTGAAATATATCATGCCTGAGGTCTTTAGACTCCAAATAGCAGAATCATTTTTCTTCATAATATTTTTAAATTGAGAGAATTACAGGGTCCTATCTTCAAAGTTATTCATGCTTACAGATTACATTTTTTTTGTAATTTCTTTTTAATTATTAATTTAATTTTTAACTTTAACTTTGCTATAATAATTACCACTCTGAATATGTAAATGTGCCTAATAAAGAATAGAAGCTTGCCAGAAACTACAGTAGGTAGCAATCTCATTTGTGCACCTGGAAGTTCTCATTAATAATTAGCAATGTTACGACACTGTGAAAACAATAAAAAAATAAAGAATAACCATTGAATATAAAGGTGTGTACGTATACGTACTGTATAAATAGACATGCTCTACAGCAGATATTTGCATTTCTAAGACTTTTGCAGTGTATATACAGTAAATAACTGCTGTACAGCAAGCCATGTCTTCAAAAAAAGTTTCTACATCAAAAAATACTATAAAAGTATTATTTAAAATATACCTTTGTACTTAAAATATAGTCCCAGTTACAATTTGTGGAGTTTTATAAAAAAAAAAACAGCTGTTTAGTTTTACTGAATATCCTGCAGGACTTTGTCGCACCTGTTTCTTTTTTTCCATACAGTACATGCAAAACCTAGAAGCTTGTTTGTTTGTTTGTTTTTTATTTATTTATTCATTCTGTTTTTGTCTGAGAAGTGGTATTTTACATAATCTGATGCTTTCTTTTTTGCCTACAGATATTTACAGATATTTTTCTGTAATACTAATGTTTGGAAATCAGAAATGTTTTTTGTGCTGATGTAATAATGAGGTCATCAAATAAAAATGTATGAAAAAAACAGTGTGCCTAAAACTTGATTTTTATTATTATTATGATTATGGACAGAAGAAAAAAAGATAATGGAAAGCATTCATCAGCCAGCCTTGTTCTGCACCAGTTCTTTGTGTCATGATAAGGTAATTTATTCATAAAAATTCCCAATGTACACCTGACGTGTTCAGTGAAAGAAAGTCAATAGAAAATTGACTTATGCCTATTTTACCTTCCTCTTTAAAGTGGATCAAAGAACAAGGTGTTTATCAGAAGGTGGATTTGATTGATTTTTTTTTTTCCTTATTGCACAAATCAGCTGGAGAACAATGGCATGCACCAATAACAATGAGCACAATTGCTAATAATATATATATATATATATATATACAGTATATTATTTCATTCAAGACTGTAAAGATATCCGGTGTTTTAATGACACCTACACGCATATGTCTGGAATTCTTAGCAGATCCTCATCTGCTAAAAACCACACCAAATATCGTGACTTACACCCGACTGACTGGGATTACTCATACCTTTCCTCCCACAGAGACCTGGTAAAAATAAAAAAGGCTTAACTTTTCATCATTAGCAAGTGTGTGTCATTGGAATTAAATAAACAGCATAGCCGTAGAAGAGGTGTGAAAATTTGTTACTTACTGTTAGGGTCAACGTTTTCACACAGTTCTGTCTTGGCTTCGCCGTTTGGTCGATCGCTCGGTTTGTGCGAGAGGCGCGATGACATAGTGGCTGCCGTCACTACTGCTTTGAAGCTGCGCTTACGCTTCTGGACATTGAGCTCCGGATGGAAGATGATCACGTAGACCTTGGGCATGTAGAGCATACCAAGAGCCACCGAGGCGCTCAGGTTCATGGAGATGGTCAGCGTGGTGGTCTGGATGTACAGCTAAGAAACCAAAAAATAACATTCAGTATTATACATAGTATCAACCCAGAGAACTTAAAGCACTAGACATGGCACACCCCAGATGAGGTGTAACAATCACACATGGTGCAATTTGGAAATGGCAATCAACCTAGACCACATACATTCAGGCTGTGGAAGGAAACTGTAGGTCCCAAAGAAAACCCACCAAGCACAAGAAAAACACGAAAACTCCCAACCCTGGAAGTGTGAGGTGACAGAGCTAACCACTAAGCATGTTCCACATGTCCAACACAGTATTTATTAACTCATTCCATTTCTATAGCACATATCCTGTACAGGATCACAGGAGGCATGGAGCCTGTCCCAGGAGACTTTGTGCACAAATCAGGGTACACTGTAGAAGGGGTGCCAATCAATTTTACGACACATATGTGTACACACATTCACACATTCATTCACACATTACCGGCGTGTCTTAACCTACTGCATGTCTTTGGACTGTGGGAGGAAACCGGAGTACCTGGAGGAAACCCACCAGTCAGGGGAGAAATGTACAACTATATAATAAGTATATGAATAATACATTGGCATTGCATCTCCAGGGTATGGGGATCGAGGCCAATGCATTATGCATGTACTTATTATATATTTGTTGGATTACATATTTCAGCAGCAAAAGCTGCATATCATGGAAATAATAAACACCTTTTTCCTGAAACAAGCTGAATGATTGAGGTCAACATGAACCTCAATCATGTTTAACGCTAAAGTTAAATACTGTAGGAAAGTATCTGTGGAGCTTTACTGTATGTCAGATCACATTAGTGTGAACTGTGAATATGTACAGGTGTGTCAGTTTCATTTATCTGCAACTTATGTGCAGATTACAGTAGTGTTAATATGGGCCTTCTAAGGATCTAATCTAAGGATCTTCTAAGGATAAGAGCCATTTTTGTCCTAACCATATTGTGGTATTACCATTTGTAAGAATTGCAGCAATAGTCTCATTATCTGTGCTTTGCCTGGAAGCTAAACAGTAATAATTTGGACTTGACATTAAAGAAGATTGGACAATCAAGGATCTTTTTATTGGTGTATTATTACCATATTATGTATGGCTCTCAGCAACAGCAGGTGTGTCTTTTTTTCAGTGCAAACAAAATCAGCAGATCTTGTTGGATTTTATCCAAGCTGAACTACAATTTTATTTCCATGTGTTTATCCAATCTCCCAAAGTATTGCTAGCTAGCTAGACAGTGATCTACCAGTTGTCAACCCGTGGGCTAAATCTACTGTACATTTTTATTTATAGTTACTTGAAACTAGCAACTAAATGTAACACAGAAGTTAGGTTCAGTTCTACAGTATGTGCACAATGTCTTATGACCTCATTTGCCAAAAGTTTTACTCCAAACATTTCCTATCAGGAGTATCATATCAGTAGATCCACATTACCTGTTAGGAACTAATCTAAAACATATTTCCTTATTTATAACATACATAGCCACTGACAGCCAATTTAAGAAGTTAAACTTCTACTGTACCTAAGTACCTAAACTTTTAGTGAAGTACCTAAGGCTTATGCCCTGTCAGCCCCGTTGCTTTACCAGCCCATGTGCCCTTAGGACATTCTTGACAATAAGATTTCTAAGAGTACAGTGCTCCAGCATATCCAGTAGCAGCCATGGGGAGAGTAATGAACTGGCAGGAGTGCCAATTCTGAATCAGATCACAGTTGCCATGTTTAAGTACAGTATCAGAATAAACCGGAACAAGCCTTAGATCCTGTAGTCTAGTGAGCATTTCCCATGGTGTCCACACACAGCTCAGCACTTGATCAGCACCTATATCCACGTCTGTTAAAAAGTGAGTTTGTATCTGAATGCTAAGAAACTACACGACCTAAAAAGAAGCACTGTTCGTCCAGTTCTTAGATTTCATCTCATCTCTTGAAAATATGCCAATCAATGCATTTATTGTCTCTAAATTGCTACCAGATGTGATAGTTTGTGCATGATGACCTGGGATGGCCTATCCTCAGTGTATTCTCACCTTGTATTCCCACATAGTGGTCGCATGGTAGACTTGGATTCACCATGACCGTCATCAGAAAAAAGTTTATTAAGTGAATTAATATTTTATATAAAGGATACCATTTATTAGTGAGACACTAAAATGTCAATTCCACCACAAAAAGCATGTTTGACATGTGCAAGTTTGATATGATTGTTCATATTATCCTTTAATTGACAGTTACACGGCAGAAAGCAGTGTGAAGATAAAGACTGGTGTTGTGATCCATTTGGAACAAAATAATACATTTTAGAACAGTTAATAATTCCATTTTCTTTTTAAACAGAAAGATGAGAGTTCTGTCATGTCTTAATTTTTAAAACTGACACTTTTTTTTTTATCTAAAGGCACTTAATAGATTAAGCATTTATTCCAAGCATAGAGCTTTTAGTTAATTTGTGATCTACCAGTTTGCTATGTGATACTGGCTTTAAAAATACTTGATAAAAAGGTTTGTTTACCGAAAGTGTATGTATATTAATAAAACATCCCAGTTGGCATCCTTAGAGTTCTTTAATCGTTTCATTTGCTGAAACAAAAGTTCAAAGTAGAACCCTAGAGTCGAGGGGTTTGCTTCCAGAAACACTTCCATGTAGGATACCATTAGAAAGTTAGAACATTTAACCATACTAATAATTTCAGAGTGACAAGATTGCATAAGAATATACTCAAACATTAACAGATTACTTATGTACACGTAGTTCCTGTACTTGCAGGAAATCGCAACCATGCATATTCAACATAATTGCATGACTGTGATCTTGCTATTAAATAGGTCTATAAGAATAAGAAATATTAAGTAACTATTCATACCAGTATAGCAGGCTGTTACTACATTATGTTCTTCAAAAGTATTGTTTGCCATACCTCTAACACTACTACAATAAAAGTTCACATAAGAGATTTTACTACAGTATGGTATGGGTACCATGGAAGTTTAATGGTATGGTATGGGTTCCATGGTAGTCAGATGGTACCTGTACCATGGTCTATAATACAATGTAGTATTGTAGTTATTTGCTGATATAGTATATGAACCACTTTATGGTACATGGGTCACATGGGTCTACCATTGGACAGTATATAATTTGGTATAACAGTGCATGTACTATAGAATGGTACTATAAAACATGTACCAAGATGCTGTCAAAAATATGTTTTACATGTTTATATGTGATAATGGTAATATTTACAGTATATATTATGTCACAACTGCACGTATGTAACATTAAATAAATGTTAAGTGTATGATGAACATCTTAATATTACAAACAGAAATATGATACTGGCTTTACTATACAGTAATATGTATTAACATTTTTAAGCTGGTACAGTACGTACATGCCGTATTATGTACCTACTGGTATCTGCTTTGGCCACCAATGTGGTACTCAAACAGTACCATGGTATTTAATAAAGTATTGCGGTACTGTACATATCATAATACTACTATGGTACCCTCTGAAGTGCCATACAATCTGTCCTGGTACTATAAAGTCCTATGCTGCTTACCATAGTACTGTACAACACTAACACTAGGGTAAATTATGATATGTACCATAGTTTACCATAGTTAACTACTGTATACTATATACCATATGAAATTTTCTTATTGGTTTTGAACCAGGAAGTTAAATTTTTATGTGAAAACATCCCAGTGCAGTTATAATAATTATAGGCACTCATGAAACACTGCTCACCCAAACAGATTAGTGGACTGGAACTAACTGTGTTATAAAGGCTCAATAGGTTATTAAGTTCTACAATTTCCATTTTATTGTTACTGTTCATCATACTGTATGGTGAGGTTCTTTGTCCTTTTGAGTTTTTTTTATTTATTTTTTTTACTTCAATGATAAGATATGACTGCTATGAATATAAAAAGAGAGTAAATATATAAAGAACACTATTTAATAATATGCAATTGATTTACCAAATGTACCTATTTTCTTATATTTGTTTATAAGAAAAAGCAAAAATTAATAAAGACCACAGCTTTAATGAAAAAAAAAAATATTTAATCTATTTGTGAAGGAACAACTTTTTGATCAGTTTGAAAACTGCAACTGCAGCAGTGCAAAACAGAGTTGCACAGGTTGTGCATTGTCTCTGATGCTGCTGTTAGCCTCCTTCCTCTTTCGGCTAGCTTAAATAATGTCCAGGCCCTTGAGATCAGCCCCGACAATGCGCTGAGTCACCTTTTATATGTGGTAATTAACGCAAGTATCATATCTTCCTGCTATGTTTGTTTGAAATACTTCAACAAGACATGTGGGTTAGAGAGAAGACACACTAATAATTAACTAGACAAGCGCATGTGAGTCGTACCCATAATTCAACTAGCACAAAGTAGCAGGAAACATGTGAAGATTAAAGTTGTGCATAACTTATGTAATACCATAGTTTGATCTTGCTGTTTACATTATAAAAATTTGATGGGGATGTTTGGTGCGGTTCAGATATAATATATTGGTTAGAACCATCCCAGGCTTAGGTTCATGCTATTTGTCAGTACTCAGAGAAACTTATAATGACAACTTATCCAAGATTTTGTAATTTTTATTGAGGCAGTGTTAGATTGATCCTTTGGCAGCCATTCATGTACAATATTTCCCCCTTGAACATTTTCAGACTGTTTTTGTTACAACCTTCTTAATTAAGCAATATCACATAGGAGAGAGTGCTGTTGAGCTGAATATCAGCACGGCTATTGATTGTGCTATTGCTTTTATACAACAGTTTCACAAAACACCATTTATTGTCAAGCGATTATGATTTGTTTGCTTATTTAACCATTTTTGCTCCGCCCACACATATCCTTTCGAGCCTGGTGAAAATAACGATCAACAGTTAATAGCGGTGAAGGCAGTTTTAAATTCTTACCTGTACTTTGTGTCCCAAAGGTTTGGAGAATAAACCATGAAGGTGATGGATGGTCTTAACGGCATTATGGAGGTGGTGGAAACTTATGAGATGTTGCCTATTTTTCCACTTATTCCATGTTAGAATATCAGGTAACTTCCAGAGTTGAATCCTAAATATTGTTAAATAGAAAGCTAGTTCTCTATATAGGGTGTACAATCCTGTGTTCCAAACACAAACTAGTGGCTTGAGGGATTTGTGTCAGAGCTCGCGTTAGCCATGAACAAACAACACAGGCATTTCAGATGCGATTCGGAACAACTTAGAAGCAATTACTAGGGAGACAAAGTGTTGTTTAAGATGACAAAACGTTAAAAGATGTGTTTTCTTGTTGAAAGTGTTTTTTTTTAGTTTTGGCAGGCAGGTGCTCTCCCCACTTTCCAGTAGTGCGGACTGTCCTGACTACTTTCACCCATGGTGGAGACCGGCAGTTATCATAATTGATGTTTGTTAGAACACCTGTGATGCAGAGTGATATATATAATTGAATGTCCCAGTGCTGTTATGCTCTTTATCAGTCCTCAAAGGATGCCTCTCATCCAAATAGATTACTCAGTCAGAACTAACTGTTGTATAATCAAGATGAATATTTGATTATGCACTTCATTTTCTAAATTAACTTATATTAATGGATTTATTAGTGCTCTGGTTTTTTTACTTTTGTGACTTTGTCACTGGCTTGTTTTGACAGCTTATTGGTCCTCTTGTCCGCTAGGTATACTGTATTTGCTGTCAAATAATGTGGCGGTTCAGGAACAAGAGTATCCATACTGAAATTATGTGATACATTTCTTACATAAGTTGTGACAGAACCTCGTTGTATCAGGATTTATTTAGGGGTTTTATGAAAAGTTAACAGTTTATAGAACGGTAACTTCTGCAATTATGTATTTTTTTTATTATTTATTTTCTCTTATTTGAATTAATTTTCTAAATTATATTTACTTTCCCATTCACAGTAATATTACAGACTGCCATATTACATCAGCCTCATGTTTTATTAAGGAACACTAAAGGCAGTACTAAGCATACTGAAGGCAAACAGATTCTGCTTTACACATCTGTACACACACCACAAGTCGAGTGCTCTAAGAAGTAAAGTGCACACACTTAGTGAAAAGAAGAAGAAAAAGACAGGAGCTGGCATAGAGCCATGCGGTACTTTCAGCTGCTCTGGATAAAAGTGACAGCTTTTGTCGCTGTTTAGAGAGAACATCTTAAATGGAGGAAGTAGGTTAGATATATGCATGAAAAAAACAGCTTGCTTGCAATAGTTCTCGGTATCATGTCGGGCTTTATTTTTTTTCTCTTCGATTTTCTTTTCTATTTATCAGATATTTCCCTCTAGTGAGCTGACTCTGCATAGAAAGTATCGACTACTAACTCAAAATGTTTAAACATTGATTAACTAAGTTTGTGGCAAAAGTTACCCCAATGTGTAAAACCTCTTTAAAAAATGTTATTATTTGTATTAAATTGGTGTATGTACAGTATGGACATCTTTGCATTTTATAAAGAATATCATAAATGTACAAAATGGTGGCACGGTGGCATAATGGTTACCACTGTCACCTCGCACTTCAAGGGGGTAGGGTTCAAATCTTGTTCACTACATGTACTTTGGTTTCCTCCCACCATCCAAAAACATGCAGCCTAGCTTGATTAGTGTTTTCAAATTGCCTGTAGTATGTGATTGGGGGAGTACATGGTTGTGCCCTGCAGTGGGTTGGCACCAATGTTGTATCCTACCTTATGCCCTGAGTTCCCTGGAAGAGGATCTAGACCCCCATGACTTTACATAGGATAAATTGTATGGTTAAGTGAAGGATAGATGGATGTTTAAAATGTCATCAGTGCATAAAATAAAGTGAAAAGTGATTTGCTAAGTAGGCGTTAGTCTGTTTTCTATAATTGTTACATTATTATCTCTTTAGTAGCAGGTACTAACCTGGGGTTTGTAGGTCAATGATTTAAATAATTTTGAAAAAATTGAAAAAATTACCTAAAATATGACTGAAATAAATATGCATTGAAAGAAAGCTGCATAATAAAAAACATGGTAAGGCTTTCTGTAAGGAGATGGGTTAAGTGAAAGAGGGGTCAGTGTCAGCACATTTTAACAACACTTTCAGATAAGTGTAAGAATTAAAACTGTGAATTACTCTAACTGTCAGTCACCTGCTCCGCCGGTAGCAGGAAGATATACACTGATGGAAAAAAAAATAGCTGGTTAAATCAATGAAACATATCTTAATCAGCTGATAATAAATGGTGTTTGTGCAACTGTTGTATAAAAGCAAGATCACTCTTGAGGTTGTCCTGTTGTGCTGAATATCAGTATGGCCATGATATCTTTGCCACAAGGATTGCACTCTCAGGCCTACATCTGCATGACAGTCATACTCCATATGAGTAATAATGTATTAATTACTATTTCACCTGATGAACTTTCAAATGTCCTGTCCTTGATGTATTCGATCCAATAGTTGCATGCTAATTAATTAAGATAAAACTAGACTTAAAAAGTTGAAGCTGTGAGATCAAGACGTTGAAGTTCTACCTTCACGGCTTTATTAAACAAGGTTTAAAAGAAAGGTCTATTTCAGCATTTATTTCTAATCCAGTAGTGTATTTTAATATCTATATCCTGCACAGTAACTAAATCCGTTCTCTCTAAGGCATGGCGAATGCCTGAATGCCTCACGGTTTTGATATAACCCATAAATGACGCAACTGCAATTAGCACTAATGCCGTTGTCGTGGCTGGATGGATAAAACTCTTATCAGAAAGTGCTCATACAATGAGCCAGAACAAATTAAACCTGTGCACTTCAGGACCGGGAGGCCGCACGCTTACACGGCATTCGTTTCAAAGTAACTATACATTATGCTGCATTCACACCAAGAAATGGATTTATGGAAAATTACTCTGCAGAATGAGTTACACAGGTCAGCAAATTGACTGCGCTGCCAGAACGATGGCTTTCGGTTTTTATTGCAATATCACACATGGGTTATTTTCATTTATTCGCCTTGGTAGGGAGTCACCATGGCTGTATGACAATATTATTGCAGTAAGACTGATCCTATGCTTATGAACAACATCATCAAATGCTAAACTATTTGTAATGCTCGCTGCGCCGTTTCAGAAATGGCAGTCACGTTTATAAGCTGCTTTCCACAGAGAGATGTTTTCAGGGAAACAAAAGAGGATGTTATCTGTAATTACTGCGGCGTATGAAGACGTTCATCAAAACAACCCTCCTGTTTTTCGTCACTCCTACTCTAGCTCAGTTTGGTCCACACCTGCTGATTACCGTACGTATTTTTTGGCTTGTAATTAGGCCAATTGTTCCACTGTACAGTGAAGACCAAAGTGATATCTATTGTTTTAATGACATTAATTTGATTTTTAAATAATGATAATGATTTTTTAAATTTATTTTATGCAATGAAATTGATATAGAAAAATCAATATTTAATATGAAGTCCTTCAAAACCTACTGGATCCAGCTGGTCAAAAAGACGTCTGCAGTACTCTGGTGTCACTTGCTCAATCCACGGCTGGTTGATTACTTCCTGAAGATTTTCACTAGATTTTCACTTAATTTGCACGACTCATGACTCCTAGATAGGCTAGAACTAATCAGTGAATTCATATGTATTATGTGCAGGGAGACCAATAATACATGGCATATGTTGTCTTAATACTTTTGGCCATCATGTGTCACAAGCTATTTTAATTAGCATTTCTGAGCGTTTAGTTGTCTCTCATCTTCTTATCGCACATTTGTCAAACGTCAGAAATGACATTTTGCAGCATGTTTAAAGTGATAAGTAAGGAGTTACAGTCTTTTGAGTGTGCTTTTATAGAAAATATTAAATTACCATGGAAATATGTGACTTGAATAGGACTGAAAGCACTTTTTGACCTTTTGATTTTTTTTCTTTCAAATACCTGTCCTAAGGCCTGTTTGTTCCTTTTTCAATACAGCAATTTGATAACAATTACATATTTTAAGTAATGCATTGATTAATCTTTTTTTTTATTATTATTAATTATGTTTAATGCTGTGAATCGTCTGGAAAACATTTTTTTTCTTTTATCACTTATTATAGAAGATGTTCTGGGAAATGTTCTGCTGGAAAACCTTGGGTCCTGTCATCCATGTGGGTGTTACTTTGACACGCGTCTAAACATTGTTGTAGACCAAGTACAGTACATTCCCTTATAACAATAGTATTCGCGAACGTTATGAGGCTCAACACCATAATGCTCCATGCTACACAGCTAAAATGGTTAAGGAATGGTTTGAGGAACATGACAAATAGGTCCAGTTTTTGACTAGGCATAAAAATTTCCTATATCTCAATCTGAGTATCTGTGACATGTGCTGGATAAGCAAGACCGATCCATGGAGGCCCCACCTCACATCTTACAAGACAATAAAGATTTGCAGCTAATGTCTTTGATGCCAGATTCCACAGCATACCATTAGATGTCCTGTGAAGCCAATGCACTGAAGGGTCTGAGCTGTTTTTTCAGCACAAGGTCACAATCTAATACACAATATTAGACAGGTGATTTATTGTAATGGCTAATTGGTGTAAATGTCAAGGTCATAATAATTTTTTTTTAATGTTTCTATATTCTATGTTTTCTTTTATAACTAGTCGGTAGTAGTTTTCTAACTCTGTCTGGTATACATCATTCATATAT
>JAQQZT010000016.1:7846567-7857674 GCA_030068275.1 Clarias platycephalus | reverse complement strand
GATAGGCTCCAGGTCCCCGCGACCCTGAATACAAGGATGAAGCGGTATAGAAAATGAATGAATGAATGAATGAATGTTACCAGGGGTTGAAAGTGGTTTAAAAATTTTACCCGTACTACTGTATGTAGTCAAAAAGTTTGAGGAGAATAAACCATGAAGGGAGGTGGACAGTCCCGTAAATTTCCTGTTTCTCTTTAAGTCTCCACTTATTCTTCTTTAGAATGCCCTCAGCTAACTGTTCTGGGGTTGAATCCCTAGATAGCTTCGTAGTTCATACTAAGGAGACAAACTGTTGTTTAAGATGACATAACATTATCAGATGTGCTTTCTTGCTAAAAGTGCTTTCATGACTAGTTTTAAATGTGGGTTTTGGCAGGCAGCTGCTCTCCCCTCTTTACAGTACTGCAAACCGTACTGACCAACTTTCACCCAGGCTGAAGATCAACAGTTATTGTAGTTAATGACTGTTAGAACACCTGTGAAAAATGGCAGTGCTGTTATGCTCCATATCAGAACTCACAAAATGTCCCTCGTCCAATCAGACTACTTGGTCAGAAGTAGGCTAATGGTTGTATAATACAAAACAAGTAACAAACAAACAACCCCTTTGACTAGGAATAAAATGAATAAAAGAATGATCTGATAAATAAATAAACAAGACATTGAAAGATAATGAAACTTCAATGAAACAGTTCCACTAAAGGTGCAATCTCTCGCTCAAATGAAACTAAAGTAGCTCGCTCTAGTGCCGTCGTCAAGTGCACAAATTCCATTGAGGCTACGAATCTAGCCTGGACCGCCACAACCTGAGTGGCATTTCGGGTCAGGGGGGATGGACCCGTGAAAGGGATGGACAAGTGAAAGACGAGCGAAAAAAACGAATTCACTCCTGTGCTGCCGAAACCACTAACACAGGAGAGGATTACTTGTGCCTCGTTGGCAGATTGCTTCTGCTCCAGCCAAAAAAGTTCAATGATTTTTGCAGATTAGACTTTGGTGGACCAGATTTATGAATACAAATGAGATGCAGCCTACATATACATGCTTAAAATTCCTACATATTAACGTATCCTTTTTGTTCCATATCCACTGAAAAGTATTCTAATGTCAGTAGTATCACTGTATGTTTAACCTTTATGTTCATAGTTTATATAAGATGTGCTGTTTAACAAACGCAATTCTTTTCTTTTCTTTTTTTTTTTTTGGACTGGAGGTAATAGTAAGGAAATTACAGAGAAAAACACTTAGAGTAAACTACATAATATGGGATTTAAATTACAGGATGAAAAAAATGCTGCAGTCTTAGAAGTAAAACACTTTTATTTTTTGTGTAGAAATCTTCATAGAACATCATGTTCGACAATAATGGAGGCTTTCTCTTAAAAATAAAAAGTTCTACACATAGAGAAAATAACAATTTCAAACATATGTGATAACAGTCAGGCTTCACAGTTAGCTCTTAAAAACAAGACAGCAACGGCTTCTTTTCTAATGTACCGCCTCCCAGTGATGTTAAATGACCTATTAATGAGAGAGCCTAAGTAGAAGCAGCAGAGAAGAATAGAAGAGTAGAAGCATGCTGAAAACATTGAACCTAAACTTCCAGGATGTTGTGCAGACATCTAATGTCATCATGCTGAGTTATGAGTAGAGATACAGCTTTCGAGTCTACAGAAATCTATGAGCTGATGAGTGTGACGGAGGTTGCTGATGGAGCTATTGAAAGCTGATCTGTTTAATGTACAGAATGTACAGATCTCCTCATCTGTATAGAGAAAGTTGGAAAGACTAAAGGATTAAAGCTCTGCTACATTTCTCTTGTTGGATAAAGATACAACGATAGCTAAATCATACCAGCAGCACTAACAGGTGGACGAATGGTATTGTTGTAGATGCAGGAGTCTGTTAATATGATTCTTGTCAATCAGGGAGATCTTTTCATTTCAGCAGTATACTGTATTTGTAGGGGTTCTGATCTTATCATAGAGGTGGCAGTAGTGTATCCATAATGGCACAGACAGTGCTTTATTACCAGCATTCAAGACCCCTAACTGGGATTTTATGGTATAGTGTTCCACATTAATCCAAGGCGAGATGGGACCAGTCAAGTCCTGAGGTCATTTAAAGTGTTAGATACCAAGGAGGAGAGTCAGAGTTTGAGAGATTATTGATCTTTGTAAGGGTAAGAAAGATTTGATAATACTGTTTTCAAAATTTAGGGTGAGGGAATAAGGACGAATCTGAGTTGAAGCTCAATGAAGACATGATCAAGAAAAAGTTTCATTGCATTGTATATAGGTGGAAGAGTATGACAAGTGATGTGAAAGATCGACAAGCACATATTCTTAATTTATATATAAATTACAGCAGGACTTGGGGGGGCGGGGGTGGAGGGGCAAATAATTAGCAAATTCTTGTCAAAATTAAAAAGAAAATTAAAAGTTGTGTTTACACACATTCACTACTTTTGGAGTAAAATAATTAGTGACATGGAGTTCATTTGCAATGCCAACAGTTTCGACATTTCTACACATTAATAATATGGGTTATTTTGCGTGCAATTCATGAAATATAATCCTGAATAACTCTATTTCATTTGCAGATTGCAATTGTCCAGAAAAATGGGCGGGGATACCTGCTTAAGCCACCATAGTGGTATTTTATTGACATGTTAAAATATCTTTCACCCCTAAAAATTTATAAACAAATAAATAAATAAAATGCCAAAGGAAAACCATAATTAAAATACCATAAAATCTCAGTGCTTGTAATCTAACCATAACTTACACTGCAGCTTTTAAACATTGGGACCAACCAGCCTATTCCATACTGCAGCGAACTGACAGTTCAGCACCATGGTCAGCAACTAAACAGGCTAATTCAGAACCACTCTCTACATCTACAGTAAGCAGAAAAGCAACTTGGACAGCACATGTGGAAAACTGAGATAAATTGCCTACAACAGACCAAATCGGGTGCCATTCTTGTCAGCACCAGTGCTCAAAATACCAGTGTTGCTTTGGCGATACCAGGATTTCACTCACAACCTTCCAATCAGAAATCCAAAGCCTTAGCTTGTGAGCGGCTGATTCCCTGTCATCATGACAAATGCGAGTTCCAATACAAATCAGGGCTCAAGCACCCATGTTTGGCCGACGATTGTTATATCAAGCCTCTCCAGCCGACATGGGGTACAAATGGGGTACAAATATAAAGGAGCAATAAAAAAAGGAGGAATTGGCCAAGGAGGAGAAGATGACTAATGCAAACTACTTGCTTTATGTAGTATGGTAAAATTGCATACTTACCAGCAGACTTGTCCAAGGAAAACCTCCTGGCTTTGGAATGCGAGCCATGCAGAAATATGTCACATGCTGCCATTACTTTCACAAAGCTTCTCTTTCTACCTATTTTGGTTTGTTTAAGCTGTACAACTGGGTGTAAAATCCTAAAATATGGGATAGGACTTTGTATACTTATCTCCATGAAAAATGCTAATCATGCAGATCCATCCATCTAGAAACCATGAAGGCCAATTGTGACTATTGTATTTATTTTCATGTGAAGGACCATGGTTGGATCTCCGGTCAATATTCACACACTGCGGGCAATTTGAGAACACTGATCTGCATGTCTTTGGATTGTAGGAGGGAAACCAGAGTACCTGGAAGAAACCCACCAAGCACAGGGAGAACATGTAAACTCCATGCACTCAATCCTGAGGTGGGATTTGAACCCGTACTCTGGAGGTGCAAGGAGATGGTGCTAACCACTAAGCCACCGTGGTGCCAGTAGTATACTGTCATTTGTAGAGCTTCAAATTAGGCATAATTTTTTTTCTCTACATGAGTTCTTTCAGTTGGTTCAGCACCACTGGTTACCTTGTGTTTGAAGCAGCTGAAAAACGGCATTGTGCCTTGATCATTATGCCTACAGCTTCCTTCTCTTATCAGGACTGCCCAGGCTTTATGCTTTTACTGGCACCATTTACTGATAAGTGGACTTGCCAATAACACATCTCTTCTGTCTGGCAAGAATCACAGGTGAGGTAGGACTTGGCTTTAATACTGAAGCTAAACCAAGTGGCCTACGCCTACATGCTTAGCAAATAGATCATTTCTTACAGATAATTCAACAAGTAGAGTGGAGTTCTAATGGGAACAGTAGTGTTCATACTGTATGTATGCCAAATATTTAAACTACCTGCGCATTCCACATGACACTGCTGGCTCTTTGCTTTTTTTTTTTTTCTTTTTTCAAATGGAGCTTACTACTTTATATGTACGGAATACATGTCAATCATGACTGTGTGTATTTCAAGCAGGTGCCACGACGCTTATAAAAACCCACAAAGTTTTTACACTTTTATAACGCGATAGTCTAAATGTTATGTGATCCTTTGAACAAAAAAAAAAGTGAGATTTATGCAACTTCCAGAGCTGATTAAAATTATGTAATTATAAAACTATAATTATGTAACAGTGTTTCAATCATATATGAAAGTGAAACTGTAATAGTTAAACAGTTTTGTAGTCATGCAAACATTATAGAATGATGGATTTTGAATTATGGGACAGTTATGTAACTAATGTAACAGTTACATAATTGTGTAATAGTTATGAAATTATGATATAGCTATTGTGTTATAGACATGCAATTATGTAATTCAGTTGCATTTGTGAATTCAATAAACAAATGACATTCAAATGGAATGTACTGTAAGCAATAAAACTAAATGACCTATATGCATACACTCTCAGTGTTAATTGTATTGCAATTACTTTTAAAACAATCCAGCACTTTTTATCATTGGACCTTTTCCCAGAATAATCAGGTCCTCAGATACTTAGTGTTCTTGCATCTTATTTATAACTTCTAACAAATATTTGGCCTCCATTACCTGTTTTTTTTTTTAACAGCTATTGAACACTGACAACTTAGCACCACAGAAGCATAGGTGGCAGATGGTGTACATTTGAATTAGAGTGTGAATTAATCCAGAAAACCAAATTTTGCATAAATAGAAAAAAGTTAGCTGAGAACATGACATTTAATAAACAGGTTCACTACTGATCACCTCAGTGTTTTTCTTTTTTGGCATAGCTAAAGATGTGTGGAACATTTATTCAGCAATTATTGCATATATACTTTATATTCCATATTATAATTTATATATAAATAAACGGTTACATATTATTCACCTTCTTTCTGCCAGCAATAATCTTTTATGTAATAGTGTAACCTTGGTTGAGAAACAATATTAAAATTATTTCGCATTATAAATATACAAACATAACATTATGACCAGTGACAGGTGAAGTGAATAACATCACCAACTATATACAAGACAACTGGTGACAGGATGATGGGCATCCAAGGCTCACCAATGCCCGCAAGGTCCAAAGGCTAGCCTGCCCAATCCAATCACACAGCCTGATCCAATCACACAGCCTGATCCAATCACACAGAAAAGTGGTGCGTTAATAGCAAGGCACCAGCAACCCACTGCACCAGCAACCCACTGCACACGGGACTTAGCAGACAAAGATCCTAAGACCACCAACCCAGCCCTCAAACTTCCTAAAACCCAAACCGATTGAGCACCCTTGGGATGACGTAAACAAACAAATCCGATCCACAAAGGCCCCACCCCACAGCACCCGCTGCCAACGTCCTAGTGCTAGACACCACAGCGAACTCCCAGAGGCCCTGCGGACCTACTCTCTGAGGGAACAGAGATGCCTGGGTGGCACAAGGGGAACCCAGACTCTTGGTGGTTTTAATGTTAATGGATTTAATGTTGAGGCTGATCAACAAATTAAGGCTTAGTAATGACTGGTAGACTATCACACACACAGAATGGTTGTAATTTGTGTGTGATCAGTAATCAGGAGAACGAGAACGGGGAGAGTAATTGTAGGAGATGGAGTTGGGAAGTGGAGTTTGATGCCAAGTCTGGCATACGCACAATGTATTTTGGACATAGGCAAATTTACAAAATAGTAGATTTCTGTATGACATGGTGGCTTTAGTGGTTACAGTAGCACTGTTGCCTCACATCTCCAGAGTTAGAGATTTGAATCTTGCCTCTGGTCTGTGCGCATTTTGTTCATGGTGTGCTGTTTCCAAAGTTCCTGTAGTGTATGTTTTGGTGTGTGAGTCTGTGTGCACTTGTGCTCTGAGATAAACTGGCATCTCTGTGCCTTAAGTTCCCTACACAGCACCCCTACATAGGATAAGCAGTAGGTTATCTTACAGTATGTAGGATAATGGATAGAGGGTGTTATGCAACTTGAATGGAGAAATTATTTCTTTTTTTAAATCATCATATTGCATTTAAAAATAATTAGCAAGAACCAATGAGCAACATCTGCCACTGCCCACACCCAGGGATGAGGGATTGGCCTCTTATTTGAGCTTTAACAAAGTCTTTAATTTACAGGTATGTATTAAACACATGTTTACAGGTTTAACAGTATTCAATAAATTTGTAAATCATGTTTAGTATGTAATAATATCTGTCCTAGTAGGGAAAAATACAAATGAACATTCATTTCATTTGAAATTTTAGATTAAACTCGCCTAATGCACCAACCATGTGTTATATACAATGAAAACAGATTTGAGAAAAAGATGACACTAATCTCTGGTTTAATATTATTTATAGTGATAATAAAACAACCGGGATAATATCCTGACAACAATCAGGATATACATCATGTTCCTTTGGTGGTCTGCAGGTCCCACTTTTAGCTATTGCCTCTTTTAGCGTTATTAACTCCACACTATCAAGCATTTCACAGCTCTGTGCCGTCTGCTGAGTCTAGTTGCTTGGAAACCAAGATTACCCCCCCAAACCAACCCCCACTCCCCAGCTTTCCTCCTGACTCATCCATCTCTTATACCACACACATAAATGTTTTTATAAATGCTGCTGGACATGTTACGGTCAGAGTTGTTTTGGGTCAGTGAATAGTAATTTGTTAGGTTCTAATATGGCGTCTTGGTGACCATGAACTCTAGTCCTGATATACGTGCCTGATGCTTTTTAGTGAGAACTGCTGGGAAAACAGCCATGCAGCTATGCACATTTGAGCTTGATATATGCTCCCTAAAGCAATTTTTCCTTGCAGCTGTTAAGGCGCGGTTCATTATTTGGACTTCGGGGTCCTCTTTACGCCTGTCCTTAATGCTCATCATGAAGCGGAGTGCAGAAATCTGAACGAGATTAACAGCGGCGTTGCTATGGATACCAAGTGAGATCCATCTCTTTGGCCTTGATGGTATTCCTTTACTTTTTTAAACCTCCTCCACATTTCACATGGTACAGACTGTGGCAAAATTCCATCTGCTGAGCTCCCTTGTGACACTGTACTGGCTTTCCTACTCCAATTCTTAAAAATAAATTCGCCACTCCTGACTGCCTTCGGGCCTTCGTGCTAATAAGAGGTGTAGTTATGTATGTCTCTTCTTTTTTTTTTCTGTCTTAAACACGAAGAGTAAACACGGTTATTATAGATCAGTGTAGTGATGTGGATGTTGGTAATTGTCAAACACAGTAACTGTCATGGGTTTGTCACACAGCGAGCGTTCAGTCCTCAGTCATGTCGCAAATTCAATCTGACACTCGGGCATGCTTGGCTGCTTTCTTGTATGAGTGTTTGCGACAGTAATTAACTATTCAGGAAGAAAAATGCCTCTTTAAGGAGATCCCATAGAGACTAGTGTGATGGAATATAAACAGCAAGCAAACGACTGTCAGACAGGAAGTGATTGACGAGGGAAAATTAGGTGGTAAGGAAATGAACCAGGGATGTTAATGAAGGCTTACATTTAGATGTCTGAGCCTAAGAGACAGCAATAGCAAAGGTTTTGTGCCACCATTTATGTTCATGCTAGAATGTTGTGAAAACAGGATTACTTTTTTATTCCTTTCTTCTTCTTTTTTTTGTAAGGAACTCATTTTCTCATGTATGCAACTTAGCTTGTTGTCGTCTTGGATCCATGAATATAAAACGTATGCCCGAAACCTTCTATCAGAACCGTGGCTTTTCTGAAAACAACTTGTTGTAGCTGCAAGCCCAAACAAATAACAGGGGACTGAAGTGAAAAAAAAAATGCATTCATTGTAAATGTAATTCACTGTTACAGCTTCTTTTAGTCACTTTAAAAACGTATTACAACACAACACAAATCTGGGTATTACTCCTGATTGAGTGAATGAATAAGTAAATAATTGCAATGCAAATGAATAATAAAAGCTAGTTGAATCAGTATGAGCCAAGGTGCTATAATAGTATTTTATGAATTGGATTATACTCTTGGGACTAAACAGCTGTGTGGCCATGAGAAAACCACTTGTTAGTGGGACTAATCAGAAAGAATGCATTTTGTTTGCTAGGGAGCATAAAGATTGGACTTTGGAGAAATGGAAAAAGGTCTTGTGGTCTGATGAGTGCAGATTGACTCTATTCCAGAGCGTTGGCACGTCATCGCTCATGCATCTACCATGCATCGTGCGCATCGTGCAAACCTCTGGAGGCAGTGTTATGATCTGAGTTGCTTCAGTTGCTTGGCTCTGCAACACAATAAAATGAAGTCAGCAGATGACCTGAATGTTCTGAATGACCAGGTTATCTATCAACTATGGAGTTTTTTAAAAATTATATTCTAGGTCTCAAATTCTCAAATTATGCAAAAGTGGTTCTGGAAGCATGAAGAATACACTGTCATTTCTGTTCCATGAATTCTAACTTTGATAGTTCCTCAACCTCAGATATATCACTCCAGTTCTTTATTGATTTTGACTAAAGATGTGTGTGGCACTGTTTTTAAAACCCAGCTTGAGTAGTCATATTTTTTTTGTTTGGGTCTGTCTGTGAAATTTTCATCAACTTTAGTAAGTAAAATTTCCCATAATATAAACAAACCACTAACCTGAACTAAACCAATCTAAATGAATCTGACATATGAATAAAAAAAAAGGATTATTTTAATTGTTGATGCAATCCTGCATATCTTAAACTTCTCTGATGTGATGCCAATTTATAAAATAAAAAATGTTTAAAAACATTTGTGGACAAAAAGAATACATAAAAACCTGCAACCTTTCTTTTTTTATAAAATGCAACTTCTCACCAAGTGTGTTATCTGTTTAATTATTAAAGCTTCTGCAGTGTGCAAAAAAAAAAAAAAAAATCTGAAGATCTTGCACATCCACGGCTGCCATTAACCATCCCAAAGTTCTTTCTTGAATTCTTTAATAATCCAGATTACCATTAGTCACTGGACATTTTCTTTTCTCCTGGGAATGGGTGGAGTGCTGACTCTCATCATAAACCCAGTAAGCAAGTGAGATCAACCTAGCAACCATGCTTATCTCCTAATGTGCCAAGGGGGCCAGCAGGGGTGATTTTTATTTATTTTTATATATTTTTGGTTTGTTTATAAATTTTATTGTTCCCCTCCCACAGACACTTCAAGCACAACTCATTACAATGTGACCGTATGTGGCTATCTGTGCTCAGGAGTTCTGGGGACAATGTTCTGCAGCAGAGGAGAGGAGCTTTATGCTTTCATAAAAATGCAGACACCAAAGTCCGCACACGTTTTAAGTGTCGCCTGAGTGTTAGCTGAACCCTCTTGCCATTTTGCTGATTTACTCGGCAGGGGGGAAAGGAATGCGTGATGCAGAAATGACATTTGCTACGGGCGCCGGGGGCGATCCTTGAACATGCCTCTTCATCTGTGACTCAATAGCATCCAGGAGATGCGAATCCTCTCTCTCTCTCTCTTTCTCTCTCTGTAGGTACTTACAGTGCCACACAGTGCCTGATTCCTACAAAACAGGCCAAATCCAAATTCATGATGTTGCTGAGGCCTAGGGAAGAATCAGCTTCTGACAAACGATCCACTTGCATGAATGGACACATAACACTTATAATATTTAATTCAATTGCTTTCTACAAAAAACAAAATAAAAAGGGATAAAATACAAAACACAGTACAAGTCTTACTTTCAACTAAAAGTAAATAAAATCTATCCTGAAACTATGTACTTAAGCGATTATTTGCTGTTCCCTATAGCAGCTGGTATTACAAAGCATGGAGGAAAACATTGGGACAGATTTTGGCAAACACTGATAAGCCAGAAATGCAGAACAAATGCATAAATGCATTATTACTGATAACATAACTGATAACAAACTGAATCAACTAAGATTTATTCAATCAGAGACATCATGGAACAGTTCCTTTAACTTTCTTTATGTTGGTTGCTGCCATGTGCTCCGAGCAATAACCTCCTCCTTCTCTTTTTTCTGTTTAAGATGTTACATACACAGAAAAGAGGTGGTGGTTGAGTTGCCCCTTTAAGATAACCATAGACACTCCATCAGTTTTGTCTTCATGAGTTGAAATGCAGCCCAGTTGGATTGTGGTAATTTACATGTCAAATATTCCATTGTGAATGCCTGGTTTGGGCCAATATTATCCAATCGGCCATAATATTAAAATCAGCTGCCTAAAATTGTGCCTTTAAAATGGCTTTTACTTATTGAGGCATGGACCTACATGGCCTACTATAAAGGACCTCTAAAGACATGCTCTGAAGACATATCTGTCAACAAAATGTTAGCTGACGTCCTAACATGGTGGGGCTTACATTTATCCATAGATGCTCGTTTAGATCGAGGGCTCGGGAATCTGCAGGCCATGACCCAGAATATGAACTCATACCCTTCACTCCACATGTGCATCAGTGAGTCTGTCATGGTTCATGGTTGTCATGTCATGTTTTTTTGTTTCTTCCTTGTACAACTTTGGCTAGGTACTAAGTCATTTTACAACTGGTTTAACCCAGCCATCAAAGGTGGTAAGATCCTAACAATTGCCCATTGTTCCTGCTTCCCAGACATTAAGTTCACAACTTGATTGTTTACTTGCTTCCTAACATTTCCTAACCCTTGAAAGGTGTCATTGCAATGATATGATTAATACTATTTATTTTACCTGTCAGTGGTAGTAATGATATGGAGTTTATATGTATATATATATATATATATATATATATATATATATATATATATATATCTATATATATATAGAA
>JAQQZT010000016.1:7794199-7832178 GCA_030068275.1 Clarias platycephalus | reverse complement strand
TGTTCTCGTTCCCATGAGCATTCTGCGCGTGGAGAAAACCTGATGCTTGAAAATCAAGTTATCGCCAACTTGCAGAAGAGATACATCTGTCTGCGGGAATTGTACATATAATCGTTCAATAACACCACTTGCAAATTACAGGAACTTGGCTGGGAGTTACTTATTGCCACATCCCCAGTACAGTCCTGACCTCACTTCAAGCCATTTCCATGTTTGGGCAATTAAACAAGTACCTGAGAGGTCAGAGTTTCAGACGTGAAGCAAGCAGTCAGTTCCTGGCTCCGGCCTACTGACAAAAAAACGTTCTCCCTACAAACACTAGTGAAATGCTGGTAGTGTATAAGTGCATTCATGTTCCAGGGTATTACACCCTGAGAGAAATAAAGCAAGTATTTATTATCATAAGTACGTTCTGCACAAACAAACGTCTGGGTTTGACCTGAACATACTTAGTAGTTTAAAATAATCATAATAATATTAATTGAATTACGGTTTGGAGTTTTTCTCACAACTTTTTCTATACATAACTTTTGGATTGTTAAAAGCCTAATGTCTGCTACTGTGCATATATTATCTATTATATACAAAATTAAATACTGTTTAATGTATGAGTGATAATGCAGCTTTTAAATGTGTTACTAGACCACACTTACTGCATTGTTTCCTTCCATTTCGTTTCCTGGTATACTGCATTCAAATCGTGTTATAAACCTAATCTACAGTAAGAGTAAAGATATCCAGTCTAATGTTTCACATGTGTTCTTTATGTAAGTTTATAGCCGGCGGTGTTCTTATATTCCCTCTAGCCCCGGATGAGAGATCACTCATATAGATCGTACTGTATGTTTCAGGAAAAGAGATTAGAGCTGTCGAGACACGTTCAATACATTCGAATTTATTTGTTAGTACAACTAATAGGACATGTCTGTGCTTACTGGGAGAGCGACTTCACAGGCAATTGAACAGCAAATGAACACCATTGAGAGATTCGTGAATTATATTAAAAGAGCAGGGAAAGGTCTGTTCCAGCTAGGATGCAACATGCCACAGCAAAACATTTTTCTTCACTCACTTCCTTTAATATTTCAGAGTTGCCCTTTAATCATATCTTTGGTATAAAAATGTGAACTTACTTTATATTCTAGCGGGATTTTAGAATTTTAGAAGACAATTTTTCAATTTTTCAGTCTTTAATTGTGACATGAACTATATATAACTTAGGGCCATATGAAAATTGGGGTAAGTGCTTATAATTAAAAGTGAATATTTAAAAAAAAACATTTGCAGTGATATTCAGACTTTGGTTTATGGCCAATTTATCTTGTGCAGAAAGTACAATAATTTTTTTTTTTAACTATTTGAGCCAGAAATAATAGGGAATATTACAGTCAGAGCCGATATTAAATATATACATGTAACACTATTAACAAACATATATTATTCTCAAAATCGTATAGGATTTCTTTGTATGCCTATGCATTACAATTTTCTTTCACTTAACCTTACAGTTAGTGCACCTTAAGATGCACTGGAACACCAACTGCGCCCAAGGATTTTTCACCCTGACCTCACTAATGCTCAATAGCCGAATTTCCCCAATCCCCACATCCATATTTAACATTCCGGAAGAAAATAATCCCAAAAGAGGTTTGTATATTATAACAGCAAAAGTGGGAAAAAAATCTTCCATATTTATATACGGTATACTATTATATTTAAACTTTCGTTATATGAATGATGGTTGGCTGCAATGAATTATGACTTCACAACAGTGATCATCGCCTAAAGTTGAATATACCCTGGTGAGGACGAAAAACACCTTCACATTTTCAATCAGTAGTGACGGATACTTTAGGTGCTGTGGTTGGTGGAGCGAGGCCACCATGTATCAGACTTGTTTCAATCAACAACCTTGAACTATTTGCCTGCTGAGCCCTATAAGTGCTAGGATGTGATGCATTGGTTGTTCTGATTCCTTTCTATTGTGGCCAGCATATATCTCTTTTTTTCAGCAGTTTGATATGTGCATTGCTTTTCTGTAGGATCAGACTAGACAGGGTGGCCTTCGATCGCCACAGGCATAAATGAACCCTGGGTGTCCCTGATCTTCTCACCAGTTTATTGGTATATAATTAATAATCATTGTTATTCAATTCACCTGGCAGTGGAGTTAGTGTTGTGGCTGTGTAAATTCAGCATAAAACTGTCTCATGCTTTTATGTAAAATCATATTATGTCTGACAGCAAGCCAGAGTTTTTCTTTCAAATGGGAATGTCGTTATGTTTATAGCTGGTGATCCAGATACTACTGAAAAACACGATCTCTGACACTTGAACTTCGGATCCTTGCAAGCCTTGATTAGTAAACTATACAAAACCTTTGGACTGATGTTGCCAATGTTAAATATGACCTTTGGAGTGAGTGCCAAATTTAATATCTTACATAAAATAACTTGCCCTTAAGTAAGAGGAGAATTCATAGAGCTACTTGTTGATAACTTGCTGCTAAGTGGCATGGATATGTGCCGGCAATCTACATACTGTAAATAATCATTAAGCCTTGTTCCAGTAGAGTCCATAATAAATGAAGAGTGCTTGGAACATGATCATTAAGTCCTTTTATTCTTTAAGGTTTGTGTATTTGTGCAGGTTAATAGACAAAATACCTATCAATATCTTAACAATTCTCTATGATGATACTAATATATCTACACAGATCTTCTGCCCAACTCTACCACATCAACTGTATGTAATAAAAGAAATACAAATTGAGCGGCGAAAGCAAGAATAATGCTTGACGGGCAAATTTGATTCAAAAATGTTGCATTTAAAAGCTGACTTGTGATTTAAACTAAAGCACCCTGAGCTTTTGTTCCTGTCTCAACACATAACATTCCTTATGACAAGGAGATTTTTTTTTTTTTTTTTTTTACTCACCGTTGAAGTTGATGTTGCGGATGTATTTGAGCAGCTTCTTGCCGCCGGCAGCTTCCATCTCAGAGCAGATGCCCGACTGCTCAGGACACAAATCTTTGTGCATGTTGTGTAGCGCGTGTGCCATGGCGTACACTGCATCAATTACAAACTGCACTTTCCCCTCCTGCTCGTACTTGGAGTCGATCCCTATCCGTTCCTGGCCTACAGAGTTAAAAAAGGACACAAAAGATTTGTTTTACATTTTTTTAATATTAGCTAAAATGAATTTCAGACATGTGTTCTATTTTATTGTAGTAATAATAAATCAAGTATCAAGACTCAACAGATTTCAGTGCTCTACAGGTACTGGACTGAAAATACGAGCTTTCAGGAAGCCAGTATAACTATTCCTTAAGACTATATAAAAAAGTCTAGCTGTGAAATTTCGAAAAACTGTTAGTTAGAAAATATTTTACCGCACAAAGAAATGATTTGCAAACAAAGATTTCTGTGAAAGTCTTTCCCTTGTGCGTCTTTCGCAGTAGAACGAATGAAACAAAATAGTTCTGACATAATCAAAAGACTCAATTTTTGGATTGTTAGGTATGCAAATGAATTCATTTTTAATTAGACTGAGCCTCATTTGCATAATCACATTGTATAAATGTCAGCAATCAACGGGCAAAAAATGATTGTGTTATCTGTTGTTTCGAAAATATTCCATGAGCTATTTGTCCAACATGAAACCTGTGAAAGCCCTAAACAACAGAAATGTACAAAGACATTTATGATCTTGTGCTTGATGTGTGCTTGTTTCCTTGCATTGTACAAATAGCGGTGTCATAGTCTGGTTTAGGTAACCCATGAGGCTGCTTTAGAATAATAGCTTGATATAATCCCTAAAATGTGAGCTCCATGGAAGAGATAATCAAATATCCCAAATCTTTTCATGGTCACAATCTGATCTTATTATGAAGATGGCAGTGGGAGCTCGGGGGGTTAAGGCACTGAATTAGTAATTGGTAGGTTGGTGGTTCATGCCCCAGCTACATCAGGTTGCTGTTGTTGGGCCCTTGTTGTTGGGCTCTGTATCATGACTGGCCCCACCTATGCTGGAATACATGAAGAAATAATTTAAATTATGGAATTTGGCAGATGTCCTTATCCAGAACAACTTGGTTATTCAACCAAGGTATTCAACCTGGGACCTTCCAATCAGTAGCCTAATGCCTTAATCACTGAGCCTCCCCTACCCCTACTGTACCTAAATTACTTCACTGTGCTTAACTAACTGAAGACTGAATGGGCCGTTGGGTATATGCCCCACATTAAAGCCTATAGTAACAAATTATTTTCAGAAGCACACTATGTTGCCAAAAGTAGGTGTAGACCTGTCTATCCTACTCATATGTGGGCGTTCCCCAAGCTGTTGCCACACAACTGTTCAGAATACCTTGGCATGCTCTAGCATTACAATTTCCCTTCACTAGAATATGTTTTAGCCTCTGTGCACAAAGTGAGCTTCAAGAAGAAATTGGTTTGACTGGTGTAAAAAAAAAAAAGTGGTTTTTACAACAACCTGACCTTAATCCCACTGAACACCTTTAGGATGAAACCTAATGTCAACTCCTGATGCTGTGGTGGCTGAATGGAGAAAAATCTGGTGGAAAGTCCTTCCAAAATTGTGGAGGCTGTTGTAGCAGGTTGACCTTTTGCAATCGGATGCTCAAGAAGCACACAAAGGTACAGTATGATGCTTTCTTTTTTGCAAAGTTATCCCTGTGTCAGGGTTTTCCCAGTATTTGTTCCTGTTGTTGTGTTTTTTTACATTTGAGTGTTGTAGAATTTTATTTACCTATATTCATGTCACATGTTGTTAATTATATCCAATTAAAATCCACCTACTGTACATTAGGATCCATCTGCACCTTGTTTAGATTGATTAATATGTCCATTTAAAGTCTGTCATCATTAAGTTTGTTCCTGTTTGGTTTAAGGATGTAGTATTTTCACAGTATTTTTTTTTTCATTCTTTTAAATAATTTTTCCTTTATATACTTTTTTTTTTATAGTTCAATCCCCATGTTTGGATTTTGTGTTTGTTTTTCAGAATGATAAAACCTTATCATAGTGAAAGCAAGTCGTACTTACATCCTGGCTCAACAGTATTTGTAACCCCCAATTAAAGAATATAAGATGGCCAAAAGATGGAATTTTAGTAGGAAATATATTTAATTCATTTTATCATAAGAAATATAAAAATGCTTTTAAAAACATAAAATAAAGGTTCCACCATGACACATTAAACATTCTTCTACATCTTTGGCAACAACAAAAACCTTATAAACCTTAAAAACTTATTTAAGAAATCAGAATTTCGTCGTGTATGGGCCTTAATTTCCCAAACTTTCAGTGGTTAAAGAAATTAGATACCTGTATCCATACTTTAGAAGTTTTAAATAAATGCGAGTAACTCTACCGTACTGTATATCTGGAAGTAAAAGTCCAAAAATTCCTTCTTCCCTTAATGAGTATTGCAAAATTATAAGTAAGGTGAAACCTACACTTAGTTCCTAAACTCAGTGATGCTCTGGTGGCTGAATGGAGAAACATCTAGTGGAAATTCTTTCCAAAAGAGTGGAGGCTGTTGTAGCAGGTAAGAACCAAACTTTGCAATAGGATGCAAAATGAAAGAAGGTATGATGCCTAAGTTTCAGGTATGACAAGTCTGTCAAAATAACCTTTTTTTTATTTTTAGTTTGCTAAGTTGGGCTGGTCAGTAAGTTTACAACAGCAAAAAAAAAAACTATTCCCTATTCAGCATTCATCAAGAAGTATGAAATATTCACCAAGACCCAGTTAGTATATCAAACAAGATCTAAAGTGTTGAGAAGTCTCAGTAGGTTCAGGCTATTATCTATGACATGATCAGAAAGAGCCACCAGAAGAACTGAGGCTTATCAGGACTTAATTAAAATGCTTTTAATCTTCCCCAGTTGCACACTTCTCTTCCCCCAGTGTTGCGCTGATACCGAGACGGTTATTGTGTTATTCACAAAAGGCTTTTTCGAACTCCGCGGATACTTATCAAGATCTATTTATTATTAAGACTTTTTGATTTTCTTTTACGTCCGACTGTAACACAGGGTGCCAATAACTGAAGGAACTTGCACACTAACGAGTGTTAGATTCTATTAACTGATTTTTCTTCCCATCTCCAAATATTGTTATATAGGTCACATCTATGTGGCATATAAATGAGCATTCTAATAGGCTAAAGACTTTGTGTGCGTGTGTGTTTTCAATCCACATGTCTCCTAGTAAAGAAGGAAAAAGAATAGGGATCACTGCAAATTGCATCCTTGAGGAGATTAGAACAAGATTGCCCATGGCACAGCCAAGGTATAACCCTTTTCCCAGCAGCAATTTGCGTTTTTTTTTGGTCATTTTCATTCCAATCTTTCGCAAATTAGTGGCAGCGCTCTCCCACTTTGACACTCTCTGCCCTCCGAAGTCTCCCTAGCCTCCTAAGGGAGTCTTGCCAGCTGGCCTACAGTAAAGAGACTTCCCTTAAGCATATGCCAGGCAACTTAATCACTGCATCTGAACTCCGAATACTGCTGCGGATATGCTATCAAAGGGCAAGGTTAAGTCCTGTGGTGAATCATGGGCTGGATCCTGACAGCACCATCAAGATGAGGACATGCACTTTGAAATGGGCTTCTTGTCAGGGAAGTCCTGGGCTAGACATGAAAGATGCCTGGGGAAAACGGACGCAGCAGGTGAGTCACAGGTTAGCGGCAGGAGAGGGAAGACTGGAAAATGTCAGCGCTTCTCAAAGACCCTTTTAGATATTAAAAAAAAAAAGGAAATGACACACTCGTATGCTAGAGATTCTTCTGTCCCAGTATGGCATCATTATTTCGGGATGAACAGAAAATGCATTTGAAACAGATAATAATACAGATACAAATAGAAGATATTTAAAGCTCGTCTGGAACAGTTACGGAGCATCTGGTTTAGATTAGAGGTGTGCATTCCTACTGAGGACGTGAAAAATGTGGCACAAGAGGAAGGATTTTATAAAATGGTTTAAATTATGTTACAATTTGGAACAGACTATCAAATTAATTTGTTTGAAAATATCAAGTTTTAAAAATCATGCAACTATATATGCATATACATTATACCTATATAGTAGGGTAATGATCTACTGGATTGATTTAGTTGAGGAACTTATTAATTGATTAGAAATGGAAGAAATAAAAATAATACTAAAAATAATGCTGAATTCACATTATTGCACCACCATGACTCCTCAAAGATTCTTCTACATCATGTTAATACTTACATTGAGATTTTTGCTACACCTCTTTGGCACCAACAAAAAGTTAATTAAGAAACCAGAATTACAGTAGATCGCGTATGGCATTCATTTAAATAAGACTTTACACATCTTGATTTTTATATTTTATAAATAAGTGCCTGTACAGTATATTTAAAAGGAAAGGTTGATTAATTTAGTAGTAGTGCTAGATTTAATAGGGTTTCAATTATAAACTGATGTGTTGCTATATACTGTATATACCAAACAGCCAAAACATTAACACATTAACATTGACCCAAGGGTCACCCATGCCAAAGGAGGCCAAAGATCAGCCCGTCCAGCAGACAAAAAGCTCAAGGCTTCTGAACCGGCGTCTAAACTGCCCAGAGCTAGTCTAATCAAGCACTGGTGTGATGCACCAGACAAACAAGTCAGATCCACGGAGGCCTCACCCCACAACCCCATATGCTCTTATTCATTCATCTTCTATACTGCTTATCCTCCACAGGTGCACATGGGGCTGGTGTGTACACACACACACACGCACACACACACACACACACACACACACACACGCACACACGCACAGTATTGGCAATTTTTGAATGGTAATTAACCTAATCTGCATGTTTCTGGATTGTGGGAGGGACCGGACTACCCGGAGGAAACCCACAAAGCCCATGCAAACTCCATGCATGCAGACCTGAGGTGGGAATTGAACCGGAGGTGCAAGGCAACAGTGCTAACCTGGACATCACTGTGCTGCCCCATTATGACCAGATGATTCTTATGTTTTTACACAAAAACAAGAAATGTGAACATGACTGCATCTATTAAATGTACATCTATTAAATGTATAAGGCAAAAGACAGCATACAGTATATAATTTCATGGTGAATTTTCTCAAAGGTGATGTTTATGTAACATTTCTGGAAGGAGTCTCCAGTGTCAGCACTCTCTCCAGAAAGATGACTTTTCTACACTTTTCTGACTTTCTGGTTTCTGGTTTTAATTTGGCACGTTGTGTGGACAGAGGGGAAAAAAAAGTGATGATGGTGAAAAAATTATGATTAAAGCTAAAAGGTGACAACAAGAACTAATCATTAAATGTAAGTATAACTGGATACGACGTATGGTTTTAAAAATAACTTTTGAAAATGTGGCCGTCATATCAAAAGGAATAAATAATTTTGGGACATGCTGTTAATGGAAAACAATTCCAATAACGTCAGGGCGGAAATGGCAACGCATCACAGCATTACTGATCGATTATTAATGATCACTGGTTTATTTCTGCAGGTCTGTCTCTTTAACGGGACGAACTTCTTTCGAGTCAGGAATAATTCATAGATGTTGACTTGCTGCCGAATGCCTGCAGCGAATCTGCCTCTAAACTCTGGCTTTGTTCTGAATGAAAACAATGTGGCCATTTGCAACCACAATGCCACACCGTCCACAAAACGCGAAAGCGTATCCGGAGACGGCGCACAATTCACCAGAGTTCTACTGATCTCAAACATACCCGCAAGGCCTTTCAAAGCTAATTAGCGACTACTGTAGTTCTAAGTGCCAAAAAGTATAAAAGCGAAGAAAAGCTCCACTAAAAGAATGTGACTAATTATCTTTCGAACAAGATGTAACATACATGATGTCAAACATGGAATGATCAAGTTTTGTTCAATTTAGAGTAACTTTGATCATTGCTTGCTAAAGGGGGAAAAAAAAAAGAAAAGAAAGAAATATGCAGAGAAGTGTTTGTCATTCTCATTATACTAATGCGATAAATCAGTACAAGGCGTCATCACAAATGGAAGTGATCTTCATGTCTGGGTTACAAAGATAAACACACCATGTAATTATGATGAATAGATGGATTTGAAGAGACCGACAAGTTACATGAATGAGGCCCAATGTACTGCAGCAGAGTGAAAACGCTGTTTGCTTCATTTTCTAAACAAAATTCCAGGCTCGATTTTTTTTTTTTTTTTCTTCCCTCCACTATCTTCAATCTAACAGTTGATGTGATCATGCATCAAGCTTTTTATCCGTATGGTTTATAAGACCATTTCAACAAGCCATCTGTAACAAAAACTCTTTGTTCATCTAAAATGCCCTAAATGCTCTGAGGCACTCCATGGTTTTTAATAGAAATGTGCGGAAGCCGCTTTTTTTCTTACATGACTGATATAGAACAGTGAACCCAGAAAACAAATGTATGCTCCAAAAACTAAAATATAAAAGTCAATAGACATATGAGTGTTTATGAATGTTGTTATATTGAATAGCAGACATACACATATCAATATTTTAGTGGCAGGCTGCCTTGCAGAATTGGCTCTCGTAAATCTTAGCCCCGGGAATTATTTTTCATGGTGGTGACGTTAAATATTGGATGACAGGGAGCTGATACGTGCAAAGAATAAAAGGCCATTTATACACAGGCTGTCAGACAACAAGAAATTCCACAACAATACTGTAAATATCCCATTATCATATACTTACGTCGTTTAAGAGTACAGTATATACACAATATGGCATTTTGTGGACTCCTGACCGTGACACCCCGTATATCTTTTGCATGCTGTAACTTTACAGTTTTGAAAAAAAAAATGGAATTAAGAACCACAAGTATGTTCCCCCGTGCCCCCCATGAGCTCTATGAAGATGCACTCTGCCAAGGTTGGAGTGGAAGAACTCTCGCAGCCTGCACGGAGACCTGACCTGAAGACATTTTTGGCTGTTTGCCCAACATCAGTCTCTGACCTCACTAATGCTCTTATGGCTGAATGGGCAAATCCCCACAACCACTTTCCAAGATGTAGTGGAAATCCTTCCCAGTGGACTGGATGCTATTATAACAGCATGAGCGAGACGAGACGGAAAATCTAATAAGGAAAATATCCACGCTAATATGAGATTACAGGAGGGATAATAAGTTGACTGAAATTACCTATTCTACAACTGTGGTAAGTAGAAAAGCAACTTACAACCAAGAACATATAGAAGCTATGAGATAGTTGGACTATAACAGCAGATCATATCAGGCTTCATTTCCGTCAGGCAATAACAGGACTCAGTGTACTGTACACAGGCTGACTGTATGACTGTCTTGAAGACTTGAATAAG
The DNA here is from genome assembly GCA_030068275.1 of Clarias platycephalus. Taxonomy (NCBI): domain Eukaryota; kingdom Metazoa; phylum Chordata; class Actinopteri; order Siluriformes; family Clariidae; genus Clarias; species Clarias platycephalus. The sequence goes on along the minus strand of JAQQZT010000016.1, from coordinate 7,821,809 downwards.
ATGCGATAATGTTGTTTTTTGTTTATTTGTTTGCTTCTTTTTTCAATTTGTGCCCATTATACTGTAACTCTAAGCTCTTGCATATAATATGCATATAGAAATAAATAAAGGAAAAACAACTGGTGATTGTGTAAAACTATTTAATAATTTTATTATTATTATATCTTTCAGTGTGTCCTTTGGCTTTTATTGGTCTGATGTGCTTAGTAATAATCATGCATATTCAAAACTATAGATGGCAACTACAAGGGGTGTTCAAGCCAACTCTGGACTTGTCATGAAATTTCTTGTAAAACAAGAAGTAAAAGCTTCATTGACATTAACAGGAGACCTTAAGCATAGAACACTGGAGAGACTTTTAGCTGCAGTAAAACATTTGAAATGTGCAAACATTTTATAGAAGGCCGTACGTCTATGAATAACGATCCTAGCCGAGGTGGTTCATAGCCCATTGCAGTCATTCAGAACACCCAATTCTCGATGGATAGCTTGTCAGCAACTTGTAGAGGAGATGCATCTGTCTGTACTCACAATCATTTATCCTCACCACTTGCACATTACAGGAACTCGGCTGGGAGTTATTGCTACATCCACTGTACAGTCCTGACATTGCTTTAGGCCGTTTCCACGAGTTTTTGCCACTACAGGAGTTCCTGGGAGGCCTGCGTTTCAGACATGAAGCAGGCAGTACAATCATAGTACTGAGAAATCTTTCACCATTGATGGAACCCAAGCACTGGTCAAACACTGGGATAAGGATATTAGTGTAGCATTGTATTATATAGAGAAATAAAGAGTGGTTTCAACTCTCAAAAGTCTCAGTTTAACTTGAACACCCCTCATACTCAAATATAATAATAATAATAATAATAATAATAATAATAATAATAATAATAATAATAATAATAATAATAAATCATTTAATATCTGATCTCAACATATACGAGTTCAGCGGTTTTGGCTCTTGAGACCCGATTGTCCTTACATGAGGACATGACATTTTCTCCAAACCGCATTATCTATATGTAATCTTTTTATGTGTGGACCATAAATAAAGGCAAAGACACAGATTAAGTTAGAAGTTATCAGGTGCTAATAAAGAGAAACAGGATAGAGAAATTGGAACGACACATGATCAGTAGCAGTTAAGCTGGGATTTCTAAACACTATAATTACGGATATATAATCTGTACTTAGGAAAGGATTATGCTTATTGACAGTGTTAGCACATAAAGATGCCCGCTGTCAGGAGTGTTGGGTCAATCAATACAGAAATGTAATCCAGTGATGAATACAAACTTCATGGCTAAGCATGCAATCAGAGAAGCTGATTCTTTGATTGTCTTGACATATTTTGTGTTTTATTAGACTTCTGAAGACAGGAAAAACACCTTGTAATGCAATATTTTAAATATGAAAAACTCGAAACAGCAAAATTTAAAAAAAGGTTCAATAGTTTTAATCATTCATACTGTAAATCTCCCACAATCCAGTGTTTCACCATCAGAATAGGTTCCAAACCAGGACATCTTTAAGCTAAGCAGTCTTACAGAACCCCTTTTCCTATGACGAGTATCTATCAGACATCTCACATCACATCACAGGACCTGAGGAGACTTTAATAAACGTGAAATCTGTGCAGTGCAAAGTCGAGAGGAAAATCATATATATATATATATAAATATATATAACCAGGAAGTAACCTTCAGTGTCACACTGATTGCCGAGACAAAACTAATTTTATTCTCTATTAAAACACGTATAGTAGCTCTACTGTGGCCCTGCACATCTTGCTAATGATTGCTTTACTGTACATCAGTCACCTTAATTTATATCCAGTTGATAAAATGAAAATGCATCTAAAGATATTGGCAAACTCCTCCCTCCATATAATAAACACTTTGAAATCAACATGATGATATTTTTTTCCATCTTTAAAAGTCAGTATGGACAGAAACAATACACTATGGGTCTGTGCAGTGATTGATATCAGTCTGTTTCTTTATTTTTTTGTCATAGTATCCATGCTATAACAACAACAGGTCAACTAGAATGCCCTTTTAAAACATACGGTGTTTAATACAACGATCGTTCTAGTCAAACCACCACTTGTGATGGAATTTCTCATGAATGAAGGCATAAAACTGATTGACATTTACAGAAGGTTTCAAGCACAGTACGGTGATGAGAGTCTTGGCCGCAGCAAAACATTTATATGGTGCAAACATTTGAAAGATGGCCGTACGTCCATAAACGATGGACCTGGCCAAGGTGGCTTAGAGCCCACTACAGTCATTCATGTAAACTTTCTACTTGTCAATAACTTGCATCTGCCTATGGGAACTGTACACGCAACCATCGATGAACACCACTTTTGAATTTAAAGGAGTTCCTGGGAGGCTAGCATTTCAGACAGGACGCAGGTTTCAGTGTACTGAGAAATCTTCCACTCTTGATGGTGTCCAAGCACTAGTGAAAACTGGAATAAGTGCATTTGTGTAGCAAAGTATTACATGGAAAAATAAAGGTCGGTTTTACTCTCATAACTGTGTTCTGTTGTTCTGCAAAATCAAATGTTCTGGTTTGACTTTGCTGCCGATTCACGTTTGACTTTTTCCATAGGCTTATCACAGCTGCGACACTTGGCAAATGCTGTGTCAAAATCTTAAATACCTGCTTTTAATGTTAATAATAATAATAACATTAATGCAATCTTCAATAGATACAGAGCAAATTTGAAAGTACTTCAAGCTCAGTACACTTTCAAAGTCAGTTTTTGGGAAAATGTGAAGGGCTTTGCATTCTGATTTCTTTTCATTAAGGTCATAATTACCACAAGGGAGGACGAGGACAGTAAGTTGCCAGCCCTTGAGCTGGAAGAAGACACCAGAAGTCTGGAGAGATCAGTCCATGCAAATTCTCCCTAACAATCTTATTACCTCTTATTAGTGGGGAGGAGCAGCAAACAAACCAAGCGTGCAATCCTCCATGCACTGCAATGCATCTGATGGGAACAAAACAACCAAGATCACAAACTTCAAACAAACCTTCCAAGCTGGACAAATATTTTAAAACTTACTGAGATTGGAATAAAATTGCATAAAATCCCCAAGTACTGCAAGAGATCTGTAGAAAACTTAGTGTATTGCTAAATTTCCTTTAGTCAGTTAGTCTTAAATGACTACCGTACTGTACATCTGGGCACGGATCCATTAGGTATGATTTTTGAATGTTACAAATACATTGCCGGCCCACATAAGTCACACACCTAGTATTTTGTTGGACGACCTTTTGTTTTGATTACATCTGTGGCATCATGTCAATAAGCTTATGCAATTCAACAAACGTTTATTTCAGTCCTGATTCATATTCATTTCTCTCCAAGATCTTGTATTGATGATGGAATAATCAGACTGCTGCGTAAAGCCTTCTCCAGCACACCCAAAAGAACTCTCAAGGTGGTTAATGTCTGGACTATGTGGCGGCTGATCCATGTGTGAAAATGATGTCCCATGCTCCTTGAACCACTCTTTCCCAATTTGTGTCCAAAGTATCCTGCCATTGTCACCCTAGTATATGCATTGATGGAAAAATCTGGTCATTCCGTATATATTCAGGTCAACAGCTGACCTCAGTTGGTCCTCACAGGCTTTTATGGTACTGTAGCACTAGCCATGATGGGGCATCACTTCATCTGCCTCTCTTCTTGTACCCTGATGTGCCCATTACCCCGGAACAGGCTAAGTCTGGACTCATCAGAACATATGTCCTTTTTCCAGTGCTCCAAAGTTGTTTTCATAAGGCTACACAGCTGTTTTGTCCAATTCCCTTGAGCGTTGTGCATATGGAACACCATCAAACATAGCTGTGAGTTCTACATTTCTACTTTGTCTATTTATTTCTTTAATTTAAAATGATCTCCAATTGTGATCATTCAGGACCTTTTCACCACTATCCTTCCAGGTTTTAATAATGTGCCTCAAAGTTGGTAGTCCAATTTTAGTAGATTCATCAATATCCTTAGTTGTTCTCTTTGCTTTATTCGGGCCAATAATTCGACCCTTCTACAGCAAAGTAACATCTGTGCCACATCTTCTGAAATGATTGTTTATAAAAATGAGAAGCTACTCACTGTATCTATTAGGTTTAAATAACCTGTTGCCAGCTGAACTGTAGTAATCACTGCAATGATTATCCAATAGAACAATCTGCACTATTTCCTTCATTAATCCCAGTAGTGACAGTTTTTTGTCCGGGCAGTGTAAAAAAAACGTAAATTGTGTGTGCAATGGGATTCTAGTGAAAATACCCAGTTTCACGACTTGTTTTTGTTTGGTTGTGGAGAACCTCGAGTCTGGCACACACCTCTACTGTGATCTCTGCAAAAAGCTGCAATTTAAATTAAAGTCTCTACACCGAATAATTTGTAAATTATTAACTAACATGTAAAACACGATATTTCATTATTCATAAGTCATAAATTATTAATTTTGTCAATTTTCTTAGCTTCGTAGGATTTCGTGGTGCTCGTGCAGGACTAGATGGAGTTAAATCACTGACGAGATCAATGCCGAGTGCCGCATAGCCAGTTAGCTAATTCTAACCACTCTCTTCTTTTTTTGATTAACAAAGTTCATGACCTTTGAGTCAAGTATTTATTTCATTTTATGTATATTTTTTCATTTCTGTTTTTATACCCTTTGCTCTACTAGGGCAACTTATGCCCCTTAGCACAACGTGTTATCCTTGCGACAGCAGCATGTGCCATCTCTCTTGTCACACATTCGATCCCTTGATGTGTGGAAATTGGCCCTCGCGCTGACAGTGTCTCTGGGCGAATCTACAAAGCAGAGGTGCTGATGGCGTTGCCAGCTGCTGCGCAGCATGTCACTTCCTCTTCCAATCCTGAAATCAATCTTGCTGACCTCGAGAGGCTCTGCTAGTAATCACAGCTCTGAGCTAAATGCATTGTAATGTGGTGTTAGTGCTGCAACAGAACACGTGATTCTGCAGTCTTTTTAGGTTTAAGTTTAAACCTGCTGCACTGGAGGTGTGAAAAAAGTAGTTGTGTTGCTTCAAATGACATCTTTTATACAGTACTGTATCAAAGTGTTGCAATGACGCTTGGCAGAGAGGTTTAGGATTTAATGAGAACATCTTTATATTTGATCCATATCTGTCTATTTCTTTACAATATTTTTTCAGCTTTGGATAAAAAAAAAAAAAAGGGTGTTTTTTCTTTTTTCTTTAAATGAAACCATCAAAACCAGAAATAAATCTTAAGTAGTAACTTAAGTACAGTATCTACTTATCAGTACAGCATTTCCCCCTGTAATCTCAGTACTTTATCTTCTGGCTTCCAGGATTTAGATATCGGAATCTTTAGATACTGAAGTATTTGTAAATATAAACAATTTTTTTTAGGTCATGACGCTGATCAGGAGATTGCAATAGTAAGGGAAAATTATCCAGCGTTTGAAATTTTTTGCGACAATTATTTCACCAGTTGTTGTCCAGTTATTTCACTAGTATGGACATGTCCAAAATGCCCCAAAATAGAAGACACTACAACTTTTCTCTATTTTGGTAATGTCTAGGTGACCGAGTAATCTGATAGGAAAAGAGCTATTCCACGTATAACAGCATGGGATGTTTAACAATATGTTTCACTGAATGTCACTGGTGTTTAAACAATTGTTAATTACACTAACTGTCGGCCACCAACATGGGTGAAAGTAGACGTTCCAAAACCGTAGACATTCCATACCAGGCACAGAAGCACTTTTAGTTACACTTTCCACTTTTCTTTTGCTTCTAAATTGGACTGAATTGCCTCTGAACACTCAGTGTTGTTCTGTTCATGGCTAAACACACTTTAGCTAACTAGCGTCTAACTACAGGCTGAATACAAAATCCATCTCTAAGCCCCATCAAAAGCACTACTTGGTGTGTGAAACAAGGGCTTATCACTCTACATACTGTAGTGCACTAGATTTCCATTGGCCTCTATTTGGGATTCAACCCTGGAACCTGAAAGTTAGCTGATGTTCTAAAGCGGAATACAGTAAGTGGAAATATAAAGTAAATCTCAAGGTTCTCAGGACTGTCCACCAACTCTATGGTTACTGTCCTCACCTTTTGACAAAAAAAATACTGGCAAGAATTTACAGTACAACTACTTTCACCCCGGTAATGACACTAATTATTGTTTGTCAGTTCAACCAGGCACAGGGTAACTCATTCCACCCATCATGGAAGAATATGTCTTGGCAAGAAAAAAAATAATTGGTTAAAAAATAAACAAATCATTATCTATTTAATATAAATTTTAATGTATTTAATTCATGATACTTTGGCATATGTGAGTATGTCATGATGATGGTAGCCTATTTAATTAGGCTATAAGTTTGTCCTACTTTTCTTCACAAATTGCATTACTTTCTCCTCTTGATCATATTTGCCAGATTCAAAGAATTAAAACTATAAATACAAACAAACAAATATAAATGTGCCTAGAATGAGCATCTACAGTATTATTATCAACTGCATGTATACTACTTTATTTGCAATAGTAAGTCATTCTTTTAATGCATAGTTAATACATTCTTTCATTAATCTCAAGTAAGCGATTTTATCATAATCATATCCATGTCATTTTGGATTTACAGTCTACCCCAAGAACACTGGGTGGTGAAGGAGGAATATAATATAAATAGGAAGCTAGTAAAAGAAGAAATGTGAAGAGTCCAGAAGAACCCCACGTAAACACTGTGAGAACGTCGGAAAACTTCATAAAGATGTTAACCCGAGATCAGCCTCGAACCGGAGACCCAGGAGCTTTGAGGCGGGAACGCTGTGTGCTGCACCACCTTGCCGTCTTAACAATGTAATATTATTCTAAAATATTTTTGGAAAGCAATTTGTTAGCACTGAACCAAGACTTTCAACCCAGGTGCACATTATACTGAGCTTGTATTTTTTCACATGTTTCGATTCCTCCAAGCCCTCTGACGAATAGACTAGAGATTGCGGTTGAGAGTCTCTGCGCGTATCTTGCTGTCAGACTCGTCCTACGCCGGGTTTCGTGGAAGTCAGTCAGCCTGAAATAGCAGCAATGGGTTGAGCAGAACTCATTATGTAATTGAGGGCTTTATTTCAAAGATGGAGCTGATTTGTATTCAAATATGCATCTCGAGCAGGATAAAAGCAATGGGCCTTGCACAGTTTTGATGCTTTTTTGATGGGGAGACAAAAAAGCTGAAAATATCAAGGGCCTTGGGTTCTCTGGTGCAATTATCGGGGTTGACAGGCAAGCACGAGGCGATGTGAAGAATGTTTTTTCTAGTATAGGATTCGGATTCATTCAACGGATCCTCTCGTCTCACTATAGCTCAGCACTCCATAAAGACTTTTGACCATGCCTGCTCTAACTCATAGAGTTATGGTGTCTGGTTTCCTTGTTATTTACACCCATTGTTTGTGAGTAGATCTAACCTGCTTTAAAAAACTTCATGCCCTGAATGAATAAATCATGTGCAATAAAAAAAATATATATATGAATGCCACATGGCACTTGAACGGTGCAGTGTTACACTGCTAACTGGCCCTAATTTGTGAGTAATGTGACAAAAGAGAGTTCCTTTTCTAATCAAAATCTCACCAAGTAGCAGCACGGGGCAGAAAACACCCCTGTGTATTTAATTTTACTTTATTAAGTACCAGAGCTAAGTATTTGGACATGAACAATATTGTGGATGATTTTATTAGGTGTAAGGAATGTTAAATGAACCTCTTCTAAATGGTTAGCAAACTACATTTAATCCAAATTCTGGAAATGTGCATGTCCAGACAGAGGGTGGAATATTGTGGAGGTTTCTTTCTTTTTCTTTTTGTTGTTCTAGAGAATCAGTGTGTATGAATACCGGGACACAGCGTTTCTCATCGCGAACATTTGGGTTTTTATAAATAATGACAAAAGAAAAGGACATTAACCTCTTTTTCATTTTAAAAACATTAAGGATGAAATTATATATATATACACATACAGTATATACTGTGCACTGCCTTTAGCTTTGATTGTGGTGTCCAATGCATGTGTGAAAATGGTTCCTGGAGCATGAGGAATCATTTTCACACATGCATTGGACACCACAATCAAGTCCTGGAATGTGCCTGTGCCATCAGGGAAGGAAATCTCCATAGCTGTGAGACCCTGGTCATTCAGTACATTTAGGTCACCAGATTGTATTGCCAGACTCATTGTATTGCCACATAACATTTCTAAGCCTTAACTGAAACAACCCCAGATCATAACACTGTCTTCAGGGGCTTGTACAGTGGCCACTGTGGATGCATCGCTTTATGGGCCTCCCTTCTCACCCTGCCGTCCCATCTTTATGAAATAGAGTCAATCTGGATATGATCTTTTTCTATTGCTCCACAGTCCAATATTCATGCTCCCTAGCAAACTGAATAATTTTTCTGATAAGACTCACTAACAAGTGGTTTTTGGTAAACAAAATCAACTATTCAATGGAGATGAATGGATATTTTGGATTTGAACAAAAAAATCATAAAAGACCAAGCAATCAGATTGTGTCCAAACTTTTGACTGAAACGTTTGCATAAGAATTGCAGTCAAAGCTACAATTAGCATTGTTGAAAATCAGAAAGTACTAGATCTACTATTATATGGAAAAACCCAAGTCATTTTGCATCGTATACATCCTCAGAACTTTGTGTCTCAGAGAAATGTTGCTTATGAAATGTCGTGACCGCTAATTCATTTTGATAATGACCTCAAACCAAATCAATCATTAACACATTAGTGCTACATTACTACCGTATATACATTGTTAGCGATATGCATACCTGTGCACTTTCTATTGGTATCTTCTTTCTTGGATGAGCTCATGAGCTTGCAGTTAAAATTCTCCTCCCAGTACTCTGCAAACCACACGTTCCTTCTGTTGTTTTCCAGCGTGCGGGATGTAAAGTAGGCATCAAATCCTGAAACACAACAAAGGCTTGTGTGAGTCCAAGTCCTGCCCATTTTCGGGTCTACTGACCTTACATTCACAAATATTTATATAAAAGAGAACGTACTGTAAAATACCTTAAGCTCAGTATAACTACACATCCTTGAAATATACATACTGTGATTATAAGAATGCTTCAAAAACATTTTTGCATCAGTTTGTGACTCAATTTGACAAGTCAAGATCGGATCAACCTTTTCCATTACATTTACAGTATAACGTTTTAAAAACGTATTTGCATCATCATTGTTCAACCCAACCCTGTACATTCAACCTCATTTAAGAGCAAAGTCTTATAAATTGAGATGATTGTTTAAACTGCAATGTCAGTGGTTCAATGGGCATTTTCGTAGACTCGCTATTCTTAAAAAAAATAATAATAATAAAAAAGTGCACAATATTATTTCATTTTTAGAGACATCAGGGCTAAATGGCACCACAATTCCTCACCCATTGTATAGTCTGACTATTCTGATATGAACGTACTGTGAACCCTGAGGCAGCACAATAAAAAGAATCTAAACTTACACATTAAAAAAAAAAAAAACCTTGTGCTGTGAAATGCAGATTGCTAATCCTCATTATGTTTCTGCTCAGGTTTGCTAAAACATTCCACTGATTGCTTACTGTGCTTTGCATACTTCTAAATGTATACGATTGCGTACTCATTTGCATGTCAAATAAACCCATTACCAAAAGTATAAACCTTCTAACTTTGGCACCGCACATCCCTGACAGATAGCACCGCAGTATCATTACATCATCGAGAAGCTCAATCTTGTCTCGCGTCCGTTGCATCACTGTATCATATGTATTGTCTATCAGACCCGAACCGCTGCGCATAAATTGCAACGGCAGCAACCTCGGGCCCAGGTTGCTTCAGTTTTGGAGAATAAATGCGGGGGAACTCAAAGCTGATACGGATTATCAGCAACGCCGCTGCAACAGCAGCGCCCAGAGCTCGTCTCCGGCTTTAGTGAGGGGAAAAAAGAGCGAGTCTGACCCTGTGCTACAGATTCAGAGCTGCACAATACCAGTGCTTGGCATATCTAGCACACCCACGCAACGTGCCCCTAGCAGCTTCTGTTGAGGACATCAAACAGCCCTTCCCTAGCAACAGCAAGTCCTGTATCACAGAGATGCCTAGGCTTCACCCACACAGGGCAAATAGTCAGTTACAAAAACAATCTAATTATTAAGATACACTGTAAATGGCAGTGTTCAGTCAGGTATTACCAGGGCAGTTCACTCTTGACTCATTAAAATGACATTTTCTCTTTTACTCCTTATTGTAGGACTGTTCTTTGGTCACTTATTATTTCAGGAGAATAAAGAGAGGGAGAGAGAGCAGAGATGATGCGCAGTGGAAAATTGTGTACTCTTATTCCACAGGTTCGTGCATGCCTCGGGTTCTTACATTTTCATCATCAGATACTGCTTTAACTTAAACGTCAATGGCACAGACTCTCCACAGACTCTCTACATAATCCATATTATTACTGTATAATGCAATTAGGTGGCTTAGTGGTAGCACTGTCGCTTTGAGTTTGCATGTTCTCCCTCTGCTTGGTACTGTAGGTTTTCTCTGGGTACTCCTGTTTCCCCCCACAGTCCAAAGAAATGGCGTTCCCAAATTGCCCGTAGTGTGCCAATGAGCGTGTGAACGTTGACTACAGTTGGACTACAGAGGTTCCGAAATGGATGGATAGATTAAAATACAAGGTTCATGACCGGAGTGTACAATGTTTAACATGTTGCCTATTTATTGGAAAAACCAAACTCTTTAATTCACAAACTTTCCAAACAGATACCGGCATGGATTTTCCGTTGTGGTGATGTGCTATGAATGTTGGGACAACATTGGTATTAGGTTGTTTTTAATAGTATTAATCAGAACAATGTTGACTACATGACGATAGGATAATGTTAAACAAATTCCCCTTACCCCTTAGTTGTAAAAAAAAAAATAAAAAAAAAGGCTTAAAAAACAATGTTCATAATAATCCGATGGCCTGATTAGAATTCAAACCCTAATCGCTAAAGTGAGAGCAGTGTGTGAACTGAACCCACTGAACCTATATGGAACAGGGCGTACATAACACCAAGCACAGAAAAAAAATAATACTGGACAACAATCAAGCAATTTCCTGAAATCTTAAATTGGAAAGTTACACAAATACTATATTACAGTAGAATAATGTGGGAGCTACAGTAAGATGCACCTCATGGTGATATTTCAGAAAGAAAATGAAACAGAGAGTTAACATTATAACACTAAGACGTGTGTGGTAGAAGATACAGGAACAGCTGCAGCATCAGAATTCTAAACCTCGTTAGAAACAAGGGTGTGGTCAAGCATTGTGTGAATATATGTTAATCAGCATAAATTCTCAAAATAAATGTTTGTGTTGTATTTGCAATGTTGTGACTGGGTCGTTCATTCGACGTTCTCTCAATATCATTTCATCAAGTCATTACTTCCGCCATTCTCCTCCAATGTTAGGGCTCTTGATGTGATGGGTTTTTAAGGTCTTGAAGTAAGGACTACAATTTTTTAAATCAAGAGAAGTATAAACAAAATAATAATTAACATTCGTTAATTAATTAACCCACACGTCATGGTAATTTACTGTGTCTAGAGGATTATATTATTTACATGACCAAAATAGAATGCATTGTCCTTTGTGCATGTTTGCTTCAATGAATAGCTAATTCTGACGCATAAAATACATACAAGTGCAAACATTCATTTAAATCTGCTATTTGCTTTAACAGACATGAAAGTTTGACTGATGATGCTGACCCAATATTATTATTATCATCAGTATTATTATTATTATTATTATTATTAATAATAATAATAATAATAATAATAATAATATAAACAACAACAAAAAATCAAAGAAAACTCATATTTTTTTATTTAGTATTCTTAATTATATATATAAAAACTATTAAGTGTAGGGCAGATATGCTGCAATGATGTTTATAGATGTTTATTCTTTATTTATCCAAAATGAATAAAGTATCTCACTTAATGCTTTTTGTTAGAACTCTGGGGGGAAAAAATGTCTTGAGCCACCCCTCATTTCTTCTGTGACAGGCTGTGAAATCTCAAAAGGTACAATTTAACAGCAGCAACCTCATTTCCTCTCTCTGTTCCAACCACTCAGCATTCACCGGCCTGATCATCTGTCATCAGCTGCACCTGTTTCTCACTGGTTCATGCCTTAACTTAGATGTTCCAATGATTCATTACCAAACAAATAATAAAAAAAAACACATTTGATCAGAAAGAAGCTGTGTGAAAGCTGTGTAAAAGCTTTCACACAGCTTTCACAAAAGCTTTAAAGGCCGCTTAACAAAATGCGATGATTTTCTCAACACTGGTCTATTTACAGGCAGAAACAAAGTTTCAGATCCTGACTTATCCTATTCATTCACTTTAATTATGGGATTAAATGTTTAGCTTACAGATCACACAGACGCTTAGAGATGCTTCCATGCTTAGCTCTGTGCAGTGGCAGAAAAATCAGAGAAAAAAAAAATGTTGTGAGTGCTTCTGTTGCCTGAGATAGATTGGTACCCGGGTCCAGGGTGTCCCCCACCTCACAGTACCTTCCACGTCCCCCATGACCTATACAGGACAAGCGGCATAGAGAATGAGAAAGAGATAAATCATATGACTTTTACTTGATTTGTTTTGTTTTAAATAATAAACTAAATTTTACTGAATAATTTTTTTAATAATTACAACAAATAATAAACTAATTACACAAGTAGATCTTAGGCAGATTTTTTTTTTACTCATGGACCCTAATATTCCACTTATACTCAGAATAACAGCACAATAGGAATAAACCTGATTCATGTACAGTAAACACCTCAGTCGAAATAGTCTGACCTGATCTGCCTGGATTGATCTGAATGAGAACGGTCATGGAAACCTTTCATAATCCAGTCAATATTTGCTGTAAATATTAAATTCTCTTTGAAACTATCGGATCTGGGTCTCCCGTGTTATCTGTCTCCATAAAGGGAGTGGATGTTGAGATGGTCAGGTCATACAGATACCTGGGGCTACAGCTGGATGACAAACTGGACTGGTCAGTGAACACTGACTATCTGTATTAGAAAGGTCAGAGCCGGCTGTTCTTCCTGAAGAGACTAAGATCTTTCAACATCTGTAAAAAGCTCCTGCTGATGTTTTATGCTGATGGTCATCGCCAGTGTGCGTTTCTATGCAGTATGTGCGGCTTTAAAAGTAGGGATGCCATGCAATTGGACAAGGTGGTCAGGAGAGCTGGTTCGGTGGGTGGTTTGGAGTTGGACTCTTTTGAAGGAAGTGGTCGAGAGGAGGACACTAAACAAAATGCTGTCCATCATTAAACAAAATGGTGTCCATCATAGCCAACCTCGACCAGCCACTGTGCATAGTTTTATCTATTAAACATGTTTGTCTCAATAAATATATATGGTTGCCCTTAGGTGGAGGTAACATTATACTGCAAAAATGTACATCTTACTGTACCAAGTGAAATATTCTTGAACCTAGCCAAACACACTCATACTTTCTTTCAATAACTTACAACAAGCCAAATATTAGATTATTAAGCTTATTTCTAGTTAAACTCTACTAAAATTGTAAGCAGAAATTTCTTGTTCTACTGGCGAAGCATTTTGCTTCTTTCAAGAAATAAATTCCTAAAACTAGCAAAATTAAATCGAACAAGACATTTGTTAATTAGAATTTCAATACAATTTGAGTTGAAATGAGCTTAGAAATATTTATGTCATTTTGTTGTAATCTTAGTTAAAGAAAGTGTAGATGAATTAAAACATATTCAAGATATTTTCACTTGTAAAGGTGACTTGAGGGGTTTCCAGGAGGAAAGTTTTTCTTCTATTGCTGATCAGAGAACTCGGAGAATAACATCTCTCTCCTACTTGTCACCAACCTGTGGCTGAGGAAAAGGCGCTGCTCGATTGTCTCACATTTCACGCATCTAAGCAATCATAGATGAGACAGAAGTGTTATAACCAATGATACTGCAGAAGGCAGGATTTATTGAAAAAAGATGGATGCCTAACCTGACCAAGTTTAAGAAAAATACTTTTTCATTTGTTATATTTTTGACAGATGAAATACTTCACAGGTCAACAAAAAAGAAAAAGTTATATTCTGGTTAAATATTTTTTAGCATGTAAACCCACATCTTATCAGATAGGCATGTATTTAAAACTAAAATCTCCTGAGCTAGAATCTCTAGAATCTAGCATCAAAATGTGTCCAATAAACACAGCTAGTGAGTCTTGTATTCTTTCCACCCCTAGATCAGAGTCTCACTTTTGGTTCAAAGTGACTTTTTTTTTTTTTTTTGCGGAAATTGTTTGTTGTTTTGGATGTGTACAGTCACTGCTGCAGCTGTTCCACCGTTTTTGAAGCTCTGCAATTAATAGGCGAGTCTATATTTGCCCAGCTATGGCAGCCAAAAGTTGTCCTTGCCATTCAGCAATGACACTCGCTTATAAATATTAACATTGTAGCTAAAATAGGATCCTGACCCTGTTTTATATTAGTGGAAATGCATAAGAGAGCAGGGTCGAGGACATTGGTTAAAGTTAAAAAAAAAAAATTTTTTTAAAAACAGGACCTTTTGGGGTGAAACAAAAAAAATCCATCACTGCACACATTCCTATTAATATTAAAATCTAGATGTACATTTGAGTTGTATCCGATGGTTCCGCCCATGAATCCCCCAACTATTTATACTATAGGTTGGCACTGGAGTGGTGAAGTGGCTCCTGTTTAATGACAGGCTCGATCATGAAATGTCTAATAAAAAACTGTTAGCTGTCAAAAAAACAACAACAAATCTCTAAGCAAGTAAAAACTCCTAGCTAGTAGAGTGGACTAAAAGTTTAAACCAACAGTATTAGATCTATTCGTGTCAGTAAACAACTCTGCAAACAAAGCTGCTGTCACACTAATGTAGCTTCATACTCCAGCAACTCCAGTATCAAGTCTTACTGTTCTGTAAAAGCCTCAGTGACACAGTCCTGTCAATCCAGTTCACTCCGTTAATCATCAAATATTTTCAGGTTTACTGCACTTATGAGGCCCAGGACAGCACTTGTCATAAAATAAAAGCCCAAGAGCACTGTAACAGTCAGTTAAATCAGAGGAGAAACAATGCTGATCTTCCATATAAAATAACCCACTTCTAGTACCCAGGGTGCCTCCTGGTATCCTTAAACGGTATTTAATGCGTTTAAAAAGCGTTTTAAATGCATTTAAACATACTTTAAAATAATAATAATCATCTTACGCAGTGAATATACTGACTGCTACAAATGTCTTACACGGACAGTTTATCCTAAATCAAATTTGAGGTGCATAAAAATACATTACAGTAGGTCTTGGTCGTTATAAATTCTGCACACCGACCGTGAAGTTTGTCTCCTGGAATGTGAGTACAATGTAAGTAATCAGGGCCAAATTGCTCATACTGTACCTTGCATTTCAAAGTTCAGCTCAATTTTATTCATTCGCAGTCTTACATAATACGATATGCAGTGACCTTAAAAAAAAAAAAAAAAAGATTATCAATAAAAAATAAATTATGGAAAAACTTTAGCTAGAGAAAATATAGATAAGCTGAGAACAAAATATAAAATATATAAAAAACCTATATAGAAAATATAGAACAGCTGAGATTGAAGCTTCTGTCCCACTGAGGTAAATCAATTGGTATTAATATAAATATAAGTATTCTCTTTCCCCAGAAATAGTCCCAGTTCGTCATACAGCTAGTACCAGGGAAGGAACTTGTTTGACAAACCTCAAACTACGGAAAATTTACAACAATCAAGACATATTGTAATGTATTTACACCTTAATTTTGGGATAGATTTGAAAAAACCCGACCTATTTTTTTTAAGGTTAGTCATTTTAAAGCTGAAGTGTGTATCATTATTTAGGATGGGGAGCAAGGAATCTTACATAACCTGCTGCAAATCATCCTGACAACCATCAAACACAAAACAATTCTACTGTTCCTCCTAAGGGGGTGACGCATCAAGGCTGCATTCCATTCCGAAGTGTACTTCAAAGCATGCTCCCTACTCCCTGCTCCGTGTACAGGACCTGTCAGTTAGGGGAACTTCCCTCTGCAAAATTCCACCATTCGAAACACCCTGCAATGTCACCAGCACAGACGCCACTTCCTCAGTGTGTTACCCTGGTGACATAAGCACCCCGGTTACCTGTTGCTGTGGAAAATTCCTACTACGAACATTAAATGTTGAATATTTATTGAAACAAATACTAAAACTATTATAAAGCATTTACATTTAGGCACTTGGCAAGCACGCTTTCCCAGAGCGTCCTACAAAAGAGCTTTTATAAAATGTATACTATTGAAATGTAAATACCTCGTCAGTTAATTACTTAAATAATTTACTGTACAAGCTGTATGGAGACATTTTTATTGTGCAGTTTTTTACAGATTACTAGCCTATGTAATAGTAAGGATATATTTATTGAATTAAAGTTAAATTTATTGAATCATACAGTATACATTTTATGTCATCTTCTAAAATAATAATAACTGATATAAAATTACTTTTCAAGCTCCGTTTTTTTTTTTTTTTTCATGCTCCACGAAGGCACAATGGGAAATTTTTCATGTGCATCTTTGAAAGCGGATCCATACTGTACTTCTGTTCTTTTGGTATGAGTAATCCTATTAGCTAATGGATGTTCATACTAAAGACAATGAGGTCAGTGATCACTTTTGCTTGCTGTCATGTTTGATTAGTAAAGCAACATACTGGTGCTGGTTTCTTGGTGTGCTTTTCTGTACTTTTTTGCATTTAGCAAGACTCAGTACTTCAAGTCTACAATATTAGGTTTACAATTGTCTGACTAAGACTTTTTTCGTGTGTGATTCTGCCTGGTTCTCACTTTTTTACAACAAAGAGAGTAAAATGAATCCCATTTTAAACAAATTAGGATATTTTAAGGAGTCCCTGTCCTAAGCTACTGTAACTACACTCCATCATTTCTTCCTTCTATATCAGATACAGATCCATTCATTTCAGATGAAAATACATATAGCAGATGGCCCTGGGTTCATCTGTGGTTTGGGCAAATACCGCTGAGTTATGCCTTTTGCATATGTTTATAGTGGGGCAGGTCTAATCAGCCACATTAGAGTTTAACACATTTGGACCTGGGCTAAAAAGCCATCTTTAAACTTTAAACCTGAAATTAGATGGACTGTATGTTCCACATCATTCCTAAGATATTGGTTATTTTATGGTGCTTTGTGCAAATGAAACTCTGTTCATAACGTAGTGTAAGAAATATAGCTATTAATATGGTTCTTTAAATGTTAGGATTTGCACCTGCATGAGATCAGGGTAGCAGTGGGGGTTCAGGGGTTGAGACTCTGTAATAACGCATTTACAAAAGGTTATGAATTCAAATCTCACGGGTTTATAGGACACACTGTGGGGTTCTTGTGCAAACATCTTAATACAGTAGTCAGTTTGAATTGTAATATACTTACTGTATATTTAACCCGTTTTTAAGTCAAACCAATCCGAAATGAGCTTTCCAAAAGCATTAAATGAAAATCTATCTATCTATCTATCTATCTATCTATCTATCTATCTATCTATCTATCTATCTATCTATCTATCTATCTATCTCAGGTTAAGCAACCTCGAAATTTGTGAAAACTGCTTCATTCTATTTCACATGAATGATGTTGTTTAAAAGTCATTAAACCTGCCCCAGGCAATAACAACCCCATGCTTTATAAGCTGAATTCTCATAAAACGTTTAGATTGGGTTAAACCACGACTGTAATAGCAGTTTGCACTTTAAAACAACAAAATCCAAGCAACTGCACCATTCACTATCCAGCTAGTGTACCTGCTCATATATGAAACCTTAAGTGACACCTTATGGACTTAATAACACTTCAAATAAAGTGACTAAGCCTGCTATGACACACTGGATACTTAAAGCCATATAATGCCATGATGTTATTGCATGCACTGGTAGAAATGAAGCTCATGGCTTTAGGCAGAAAAAAAGCAAACAGGCCACGAAAATGACCAGCAATGACCAGCACATAGATATCACTCTGGATATCTGTCTCTTTTGATGCGCTCGTGGTTAATTCTTGCGAAGCGAGCTTATACCAGATGGAAACAGGAACATCACACCTTTCGAGTTATCATGCTGAAGCAGTCATTAGAGCAGCTCTGATTAGGAAACACACGATGATTAATAACAGCGGGTGAGCTGCTTGTGCAATTTCACTCAGGAATCCTTTAAAAACAAATAAGTCATTTCTCCCAAGACCACATCAAAACTGGAAATTGATTTATTGCTAGCATTAAAACATTTCTCTCAGTCCCCTGATTCACATGCTACTGTATGTATGTAAAATGAAACTCAGAACTCTTATGAATTTCACCAGCTCTGTTGCAGCTGACCTGGATAGGATTTTTCTTTAGATGTGTTTTTTTTTTTTTAAAAGTAAAAACCCTCACTCTGCACACCCTGGAAAAGGGTAAATCTGGACTCATTGGACCAAATGACCTTTTTCCGACGCTCCACAACCTATATATATATATATATATATATATATAAAAAATCTCCTAGCAAAATGAAGCCTTTTTCCCCCTCAAGTTTTGCCTTTGCTGTTTGCCACAGCTGTTTAGTCCCAATCCCTTGAGTTCTCTTCGAGTGAGTGTAGAAATGCTCTTACTTTTATTAGTAAACATAGCTGGGAGTTCTACTGTTTTTTTTGTTTGTTTTTTTCCAGTACGCCTTTAAGTAATCTCCCACAATTCTTCCTTTAAGACAATGGTTTACCAATATCCTTTCAGGCTTTATTAATGTGTTGGACAGTTCTTAACCCAGTTTTAATAGTTTCAGCAATCTCCTTATTTGTTGTCTTTCCTTAATGTAGGCCAATAATCTCAGAAACAGAATAACATCTTGGCTCCCAGTGCTTGGTGGAATACACGGTCCAAAGACATGCAAATTAGGCTAACTGGCATTTCCAAATTGCCCATAGATGGTCCTCTGGAGAAGGAAATGGCAACCCACTTCAGTATTCTTGCCAAGAAGACCCCATAGACAGCATCTATGAAGGCCTGACATGCTATGGTCCATGAGGTCACAAAGAGTCAGACATGACTAAACAACTAAACAAATATAAAATATATACAGGAGCACACAAATATACTTTTAGTAAAAGCAAAAGCTATTAGACTGTATGGCAATATGGATAACATGACATGCAAAATGTATTGATGCTTCATACATCTAGAGTGATGCAGTAGTACTGTCCAGCTCACTTACCTTTTTCAACTGTCGTGCTGCAACCCCAAATCATGTTTATTGCTGAAGAATCTCAGCCTTAACTCAGTGCACTTATACCTTATAGCTACATGAAGCTGTGTCGAATGATGCGTGAGTGAGGGTGGAAAAAAAAAAGGTGGAAATTAACAATTCCGGAGCTCTTGCTATCAAAAAGCCATCAATGACAGCGCACGATAAACGCCAAAACAAACAGACCCAGCTTGAGGTCACCAAGGAATCCTGAGTCCCTGCTGCTACTTTAATGTCCGGATTACAACTGATGACTTAAAAGCTACACTGTAAGAGCGTAAAAATTACTTTGTGCTCAGTATGAACCAATTGTGAGCCTAAGTCAAATCTCCAGTGGTGCCAATAAATGGTCATGCCCCTGTAGGTGCAATAACTTTTTTTTTCTCCTTTGATGGGGGGTTGAAATGAATCTCTGCCTCATGAGTTTTACATGCGGTTTACTTCGCCAACATTTGATGAGAATAAAACATTCCCGCTTCCCTTGAGACTCTGTAGTTACACCTTGTCTGGATGAAGCAGAGGGGACCGAGTCAAAAACTGGTATGTAACCGGATCTCAACCATTTACTCAGTCATTTTACAGAGTAAAGGATTTCAAATTGTAACCATTATTCTTTCAAGCCTCGCCAGAAGCACATTAGGAACTGGCATGAAATCTGATTCAGTTCTCTTTGATTTAGTTATACAGTCACACCGTGCACAGTGCATTGTATAAGGTTTTTTTTTTTTTTTTTTTCAGAATTTCATCAAATGTATTTTACGATATAAGTCTTAGTATACATCCAAAGGTGTGTGTTTTTTTTTTTTTTTTTTTTTTGGTTCAATACAAAGAATAATAAAGTAAGAGATGTGCCTCTAGTGCACTCTTTATCTACATAAAGTTCATTAAAGACCCGTTGCAGTATCCATCCATCCTTCTAGGAACCTCTGCAGTCCCAATAGAGACCATGCTGACCATTATAAAGTATATAGTCTTATTTTTACGACCGTGGCAGGACCTCCGTTCAACATTCACACACTAATCTGCATGTTTTTAGACTACGGGAGGAAACCGGAACCCCTGGAGAATCCTACCAAGCACATGGGGAATGTACAAACTCCATGCACACAGTCCCCGCGGCTGGAACGGAACCCAGACCCTGGAGGTGCAAGGCGACAGTACTAACCACTAAACCACCATGCTGCCCTGTTGCAACATTTAGCATAAATATTAAATAATATAGGTATGGGATATTATTGTCTAATTAATTTTCTATAATGAATGACCTAATGATATTACATTTAAATATGTTCAACATTTTCAAATGGTTTGGGAAGACGGTTTTGAAGCAGAGCATATTGAGAATGTTTACCTTCTGTAGAGTTGCATGAATGGATACAATTTATTAAAATGTTGGTGGATACACAGAAAGACACCACCAAAGTCACAAAAATCACAATAATACCGTATGTAGAAGAATTTTTTAAATGACATCTAGATACACCCATAATATTTTTAAAAATAACATTTAAATTCTATGTATAATATATGCTTGGGACTAAATTAGTTAGGATTTTTTAATGTACTGCAATACAGCCCCAGTGATGTAACATGGTGGTTGTAGACATCGTGAGCATCGTGAGCATCGTGATTAGTTCTCATGCTGCAGAATCCCTTCCGAATTCCCTGACTGAATGTCAGCTCAGCTCACTCGGCTCTTCCACAGAAAGCTATGCATTCTGACATGCTGCCAGCCAGACTTCAGCATGAGTTAGCTAACTGGGGAATGAGCAGCCATTGTCGTGCTACACCACCTCACTTACCACTATGCCTCTTAGCTCTGTAATGGAGCAGGCATCAAAAGAGATGCTAAAAATAGGAGCGGGCACTGTTAAAAAAATTTATAGGGTAACATGCAAAGCCTGGATTTCTGTGCTTGAACCGGTTGAACACCGTGTTCTCATCATAATGAAGTTATGTTAATGTTACACGATTTTGTAAGCGTTGGAGAAATACGCGAATCTTGTCTGCTTCCATCCAGAAAAATAGGGCAAACCTATTAGCTTTGCATTTCACACACGTGGAGTCCGTGGAAGGAAAAACGCAGACGCTTTAAACGAGATGACGTCATTTTCTCACTTTGTTAGTTCGCTCTGCTGGGATGCACAGACCAATGCGTCAGTGCACAAGCTGTTGCATATCCCGTTTAGCATCTGATCACAGGATGATGTGCTTCTTACTAGTTTGAAGAAGTCTTTCAGATGCCCAGAGGATGAAGCAAGTGCTGTAAGTGAGCTTACCAAATGGGGTGTGAATTGACACAAGGCCATGAGATCTGGATGCCCAAGTAAACAATTATTTTAACCAATGTTCACTGCGGATCCAGAGTCCATTGCAGTTATCATAGTAGAAGACAATGGGACAGTTGTCCATCTGAGCATTCATCCATGTGCTTATTTACAACTAGGGACAGTTGTAGAAAAGAATGAAGCTCTAGATTGAAATAGAGACCCTGGAGTTACAGTGTATAGTCCTAGATTATACACACATTCAATACACATATTTGCTTCCAAGCCCAGATGCATCCAAAGGATTATCCAATAGAGGAAATACACTGCTCTATTCCGATTATCACCTCTGTCCGTCCTGTCACTGTTAAACCACCAAGAAAGTCATGTTCACCACTCTGCATTATCATGATGGTGACACGTTTCTAGATGCTATTTGACCGAATCTTGTGTGAATTATGTCATTGTTTGTTCGCAAAACATCTATTTCACTGGGCAAGATCCAGCCTTAAATGTAACATTTTCTTTCTTTTTTTTTTTCTCCACTCTCTCTTTCAGAACACTCTGTCAGAGTACGGCTGAAAAACGTCCACCTTAGCGCACTTATCAGCACACAGCAGTGAAAAGCCACAAGCAGAGAGATATTATCACTGTAAAAAGTGCTGTGATATATCACATGACAGAAAGCAGTACTGGAAAAAAGGGTCAGTCACAGGAAGAGGTCTTTTGTCCACGGATGGCTTTTTGGATAGCAATACCTGCACAGCTCATTCCGAATACACTTGTGTGCCAGAAAGCAAAATAGTTGACATGGATTCAAAGTCGATTTTTTAAAGCCCTTTATCCAGTAACAGCAATTTAGCAATTAATCAACCAACTGCTCGGTCTATTTGAGAGATTTTGCTGAAATGGTAATTGACTTCACTACATCAGATACAATTAAAGGTGATTACAATTTTTTTTTTTTTTTTGCTTTTTATGGAATGAATCTCTCACCTATCACTCCTCTTGCCATGGTCAACCACTAATCACTAATCCGCCACTGAACAAAATGATAACAACAAAACATCACTAAGGGCAGGTTATTTTTTAAACCTGGCACTCATGGTCCTGTTAAAATGTCAGGCTGGGAGATTAATTGGACCAGGAATGTGAAGTTAAAGTTCAGGTCTCAGTACTGGAATGCTTGAGAGAGTTGAGCAAACCAGGCAGTTTCAAGCAGCCCAGTGTTCCCCTCACCAGGGATTGGCACTTTCCCGGTTTCTCTTTGAAATCTGACACAGTTTTGTGTCCAACAGGGAAATAATATGCCATTCCTAGCTTACATGCCTGTCCTTTATAACTAACTGGAACGACAGGGCAAGAGAGCCAGATCCATGAGGGAATAATCAAGTTTATAAGGACTAAGGACTTTTGTTATTTAACAATGTAATCATCTTTACACAATATTACACTGCCAGTTATATAATAATACTCGACCAACAAATTTTTCCCAACTACAAAAAATATATTTCACAGTGTTTGCTTCTGGAAAACCTCCCCGATATTAGTGTTTAAGAAGCAAATTGAGATTTTAAAGGATGTCAGTGCTTCTGTGTTGTGCAGCCGAACCGTTACACTATAGAACTATGCAGTATCTATTTGCAGACATCGATCAAGATGTTTTAAACCGTTGCATGGATGCTATAAACACAGCAAAATGTCTCTTTGGGATTTACACCAATCAATGTTGCTGAAATAAAGTCAATGCTGGCTAAGATAGAAAAGTACAGTATCATAGCACTCAGTGCATCATAGCCTGCCATAAATAGGCCTTAGCAGGCACAGAGTTCCAGGCTGTTGATCCGGCCTGCAAATTCCCCAGATTCCAATCTGTCTGAGCATCCATGGGATGCGCCGGACAAACAAGTCCAATCCATGAAGAACCAAACCTGCAAATGATCCACCGCTAACATCCCGGTGCCACAAGGTCTTGTGGAGTCATGTGGAGGCCCAGAACGGCCAGAGCTGCCCCGTCGGCACATGGGGAACCCACCGAATATTGGGCGTGATGTTATGCATTTTGATGTTATCACTGTTCTGTGTATTTTAGATTTTGTGTATTTTAGAATTTTCAGAAAGGCATTTCCCATTTCCCAGAAGATGCATCTAATGTATCAAGTTTCATAGTTCTTATGGGATTTGTAAGCATCCGTAGAAGTCAAACATAACAAAATAATCATACCAGCTATAGTGGCTCGTTTTGGAAGAATAGTGATGGCTCCCACTGCTGCATCCTCCAGGCTGTGAATCGGGCTGTTCTTTGCACCCCAGCTGTCAGACCCAATCCACAAGAAGTGCCCTACTTGGTCAGCCCTTTTACTGGCATTCAGAATTTCCCTGCAAGACAGTCAGTAGAATCTTGAAGAGGCCCACTATGTGTATATGAGCATCAGAAGCATAAAAATATCATTCTTCACAAAACCATGGCATACATTTCAGTTGAGCTATTGACTATACATATGGCATAGCGGAAAATTTTAACTTTTTTGGTTTGCACACTAGTTTGACATTTTGTCTTATAACAAGATTAAGAGTTTGATCCGAGACTACGTATATAATCAGTCAGTTTCCCTGTGAGGGGATTGTAGTGAGGATGCTAATAAACATTGGCTTACCGAATGTCTTCATCATAAGCAAACATAATCACAGCTCGGGCCTGACGAGTATCGAGAAGCGTCCGGATAATCTTGTCGAAATCAGCTTGCTTGCGGTCGTGCGGAATTTTCAGGGACTGTGCGATGCATATTCCACCTAGACAGAAAAAGAAAAGTCTATTTAGCAAAAACATTTAAGTCCTGGACTATATTTTAATATAGTTTTCAGTGTATTTTGAATCATTTAGTGATGATTATCCAGGTCTCTGTGGTACATAAATTTAAGATGACAAGTTACCAGCTGCATGACACAGGCAACGCCGATAGATCAAAACCATACGCCGTAAAATGAATAAATCTCTAGGTCTTTTAAGCGCCAACCCAACTTTAACTTTAATAGTATGTGGAAGTGTATGCAAGAACTCACAAACATCTGGTATACTACATAGCCATATGACAGCAGACAATTACAATTTTAATATATGGACATACTAATGAATCTGCTTTTTTTCATATAAGGTTATCATAGGAGCTTGGTGAAAATAGCATTGGCTACACAGTTCTGTTAGCTGCATCATAAACAATAAAAATAAATAAGGAATTAACAAAATAAACTAATAATTTAGGCAATAATCATTAAAAAATTACGTTTATTATGGTATATAATAAATTATGGCTTACAAAGTCCATGGGATAAACAGACACCTAAACTCTCCTTAATAGACAATAAACCAGCAGAAGGACTCCTTTGTCTAATTACCTGTGCACTTTGATTGACATTGATTCTGAATTGTCCAGCTGTTTTATATGGCTCCAGGCGCTGGTATTTGGAGTCACACAAAGATTTTAGCTCCTGTCACAGTGGTGGCACTTTTTTTACAAGCATAGACTCAGAAAATTGGAAATGCAATAAAGCAAAATGCATAAAATGAGTCAAGCCATAAAAGTTTGGCCTGGCTCCTGCAGCATCTTGGCTGTTTGGAGAAGTTTGGCAGGACTCCCACACATTCTTCACAGCAAGCCCTCATTTTACACACTCACGTTCCCATCACTCCAAATATCCATGAAGGAAGTTCATTCGACTGCAGTCATTATATTGTCTTAAAAGAGACTTGAAAAAGACCCATGCTTTATTGCGCTTTATTTATTTATTAATTTCGGTATTAAGCAATTGGGTATCAATCCACCATATGCCTTTGTAATCCAAATTCTACAAAGTAGCCAAACTGGAGTTGAGTTTTAAGAAGGTCATTTGAAGAAGCCTGATTATAAAGTATGTAGAGTGAGTAAATTACTGCCCAGTAGAAAGCATATTATTAGGTGTTACTGAAAAAGCAGGTATTAATGTAAAGGAAGCACAGAAAAAGGAAGCATAAATCAGATACTCTGTTGTTAGACTAGTAGATAAGCTGTAAGTGCAGGAAGTAATATTAAAATAATCAGACTACTAAGACAGATGTACAGAAGAAAAATGCATATATTTATGTATATGCACCAAAGTTCCACTATATACACTGTACATAGTGAATACTTGGTTCACGAGCCCTCCCCAGTACGAACAAATCAGTTCATGACTAAAGAATTTGCCTAAAATCCGTCCTTGTTCACGAATTCCCTCCTCAGAACACGACCAGAAACCGAAATCCCAAGCTGTCGCTATCAGCTGAACAAAGGAATGAGTGCATCGCCCAGCATCAGTTTTGCTCAATCCGTGGTTGCAGATTGCGCTGATGATAACGGAATTTTGTGCAAGCCTTTGCCAAGAAGAAGTATCACTTGAACAAAACAGAGTGCTACACCTTATGAACGATAGCATGGTGTCTTACTTTAGGACAATTGTGTATTACAGAAAAAAACTATCTGGGTAGATTTTTTTGTAAAAATGGCTGCCACTGAAAAACCAGGGGCCAAGAAACAAAAAGACAGAAAACCCCTTAAGGAGAAATACTCAGTGTTATTATGGAAAGGGACTATCCTTCCAAATACTAACATTCATCCCCGTCTACATTTGTTCAAAACCATGAAATAACATATATTGCATTAAGTAATTAACAACAACAACAACAACAGTTATTTGTTATTTTAAGACACAAAGGTCAGCTAAGAACAGTATTGTAAAGTGCATTTGCAAAATCCATCAAGCACCATGATAAAACTGGCTCTCATGAAGACCATCCCGGTAAAGCAAGAACAAAACCCACCTCTGCTGCAGAGGAGAAGTTCATTTGAGATGTATCTGCTACTTACTGCATGCTGTGAATGCATTACAGAGCATAAGTAGCAAACACATCTGTGCAAAACATATGTACAGTAGCAGACAATCTCAATATCAACTGTTCAAAGGAGATTTTTGCATTTTGGGTTCCTTCAGCATTGCTTCAACGTAGTTAAAAAAAAAAAAAAAAAAGGAAATCAAGAAAGACCATGGTCTTCCTTTATTAAAAGGTGTGTCCATACTTTTAACTGGTAGTGTGTATATTTCAGATGGGGAAAATCGATTCAGGTATGAATCATGACTCTTTTTGTGGTGATTCATGTATTGCTACACAGACTGCAAAATATATATATTTTTTTACATTTATAATAGAGATGCACCGGTCAATCGGCCAGTGACCATAATTGGCTGGTTTATTAGTTTGATTGGCCATAACTGATGATCAGCTGATCAGCCTCAGATATAACCGATTCTGTACCAAGTGCAGAAGCTTCTGAGTGGTGCAACAGAAACGCATTTTGTCTTTACATTATCAAAAATCATGCATGTTAAAAGCCTCTGATCAGCCTTTTTCTCCAAGTTATGTAAGCGAATTAATCTCAAAATCTAGTCATTCCACACACTTTCACCAACACTACAAGCGCTAATTAGTCTAGCGTTAGAAGTCCCACAGAAGTGCTTGCAGCTGCTCAACCTGTGCTCACACTGTCAAGTTGCAGGCATTTGAGGCAGTAAAACATGCCTGTTTCTTTATAATCATACAGGTGGTGCGCTTTAAACTATTCTCATACAGTATGTTCATCAGAAAGTTTGTACTATAGCCCGACAATGCAGAAAATAAACGAACGGGCACTGAGCAGTTTGTCCATCTCATCATTACACGAGTACGAATTAACGCTGTCGCGAGCAACATTAAAATAAAGCAGAGAAGCTTTAATAATTTAGGTGGGAACAACAGTCTTTCCGTTAATGTGTGTGTGTGTGTGTGTGTGTGTGTGTGTGTGTGTGTGTGTGTGTGTGTGTGTGTGTGTGTGTGTGTG
>JAQQZT010000016.1:7777052-7793426 GCA_030068275.1 Clarias platycephalus | reverse complement strand
TAATTTGAGTTTCCATTATTTCTTATGGGAAAATTACATTTGGTTTACGAGTGTTTTGGAATACGAGCCCGCTTCCGAAACGAATTATGCTCGTAATCCGAGGTTCCACTGTATATATATATATATATAGCATTATGTTTAGCATTATATTAAGTTTAATGACATGGCAGGTCTTTAGGTCACATTAGCCATATGGCTCTAAATAAACTCGTAAATGTAAGTATTTTAGACCCTTCAAACACCACTATGATTAAATTGATCTGTCAACTAGTGTTAACCGGCCAATTATATTCTTCCTGAAGCATGTCAGACAGTACTGTGCATGACTAAATTGACATCGACAGGCCCTGCAGATAGCAATTATAATTAATCCTGCAATGCTGCTGAATGCTTTCTATGACTCCCACTCACACAGCGAGCGTCGCACCTTGACAACATGTGAAAAGGTGAGTCATCAAAGAAAACCGAGCACCATTATCCATACAGGTATGCAGAATATAGACAAAACCGTTTCTTTTTATCGCATGTTTTATGCTTAGAGACGGTGCAAAAGGTAACTAAATAACAGTCAAATAAAAAAACGGGGTATCTTTGAACTTAAGAGTGGCGTTCATGGGGCTTTAAGCACTGCGATCTGAACTACAGTAAGCATATACTGTATAAATTATTGTCAATACGTCATCCGGAGATGACACTGTCCTCATAGGAGGACATCACATTTTTCTTCTGATTTTAATTTCAAACTTCGAGATTTTAAATTTTAGGATGTCTTATGGTGGTGGGATGGCTTAGTGGTTAGCACTGTTGCCTTGCACCTTCACGGTACAGGTTCGATTCCCAGCCAGGCTCGATTCCTGCCTCTGTGTGCATGGAGTTTGCATGTCCCCCCCAGCATAGACAATGAGTGAGAATGTCTGATTGTACAAAGTAGGGTTGCTGCAACACCCCCTGCTGGTGGGAGGATGGCTGCCTCCTCGCTGCTCCATCTAAAAACATGACTTCTTCACATCTCATACTTATGCATGTTCATGGTGATATTTTCTGACATTGAAAACTCTGTTTAAAACACTGATATATTATACACAGTACATTATATATGCTCTGAGATTGTTCAGCTGTTTTTGTTTTGTTTTCTTTTTCTTGTCCAAGTTCTTCTTTTTTTTAAAATGACTTTTCCTTGCCAAGCTATGATATGACCTTATAACCATTATAGCTCATACTCATAAATATATACATTGTTGTGGCAGAACTACACTACCCATCACCCCTGCATGTCACATGATCTACTCGCATGTTCCTTAATGACTCTCATCTGAGTCTTAGTACGCCTTGTTAGTCCTAGTATTTAAGGTTTTTCGGTCTCGCTGTCAAGCTTTTGTTGTTTGTTGCCAAGTATGCCTCCGGCTCGTTACAATACGTATGTGTCTTGCCTTATTTACATAGTTCATGTTAACGATTCTTGTTTATTCACAGTCTGTGTACTTGGCACAATACATCATCTGCATTTGCATCTGTCTTTACCACCAATTTCTAACAGATGCACAAGGCCAGACTCAATGTCTTTCTGAAATACAGTGCATCAGCCAGGCGAGTGACACATCTCAACCTTACAATACGTCAATCTACAACATTAATCTGTCACTTGCTCATAATTGAGCATAATTGATGTCATTTGGGAAATTAATAAAAGACGCCAAGTATGTTTATGTCTGGATGTATGTACGTGCCATTTAGCCACATGAAAAATACCCTAATGTTTCCTCTGTAGTACGTCTCGTACAGGTACTTGTATGATATATTTTTTAATAGAAAGACATTTTTAAAAAGTTTCTTTCTTTCTCATGGACTGTCCTGTATTGCTATCTTGATATCAATTGAGGCAGCCGATTTAAAACCCGAAACATAATTTGTAATTCAGGCACATGCACTGAATTAATCCAAAGCTCCTTTGATATGAGAATGAAAGCCATATTCAGTCTTTATACACTTTCACGGCTATCAATTTCCACTACATAAGAACGTGACCCGACAAAGTTAAAAGCTTTGGAAACAGCCATCCGGTATTTTACAGGGCCATTACCCCCTATTTATCTCCGTAATGCGGGTGTCACCTAAGGGTTCTGGCTATTCATAGCGAGTGCATTGACTTGTCCTGGATTTAAATCCCAGTCTTACACCAGCTGAAATGACCACACTGATCCACACAGAGTTTTAATCCTAGAATTAGAATATTCAAGGTATATTCTAGGTATTCAATCCTCAAATAGCATGATGAAATACAGACTTGCTGATGTATTCACCCCAAACAATATGTCAAAGAGATGAGATCTCATGACGACTTAATGGTTATCACTGTCACTTTGGACCTCGAAGACTGGGGAGTTCGAACCTCATCTCCAATCTGTGCCTGTGCTTGGTGGGTTCCCTCTGTCTACTCTAGTTCCCTCCTACAGTTCAATGGAACGTGGTTTGACTGGCATTTTAAAACTGCCCATAGAGTCGGCATGTGCCCTGCAATGGATTGGCACCCAGATTTTCTCCCTAATTTAGTTGTATCCATCGCATCTTTTTCGAATTGCACACTCATAACACACTCGGGGGACAGCGCTATCCTTCCGCTTGCATGACCTCACAGATGCCCCTGATTGGCTGTAGAACCGTAATTAATTTGAGAGCACTAAGTACCACTCGGTTCACTCAGCTCTCTCTAGGCCTCCGGGTGCGAGAGGTTGCAGCACCACCCGGGAATCGAGCTCGCGATTATCTTGGACGCCCCTGGTTTACCAATTTTGAAAGAAAATGTTGTTGTTGGTGTCACCTTTAAAAAATGTGTTTTGATAGGATGTTAAGACAGTAAAAACAACAGGCTGTAAGGAGAAGAGAAAAAAAGGCACTAAAGCAATGTTTGATTAATGGTAAGGCTGAAGCGCTTGTCACTTGCACACCTTTGTGAATTTGTCATATCAGGGTCAGCCGTGTGTAAACAGTTTTCGTTTACGAAAGGTTGCTGCCATGCATGCCCAGGAGAAGAAAAAAGTATGATGGGCCTAATTCAATACAGCATTCAGAACAAACAAGCAGGCATTTTACTGGAACATAGACAGACGTGACTGGTCACGCGACTCGAAATAACTTATGACAATGATCATTAGATCTTCGAACTTGGCTTAAGTGCTTTGTGCCATTGCTGTTTCCTGATTTATTACTAATGCGTCACAGAGTGATATGGAACACAGTGCAGTCTAATGTACCTCCTTCAACCTTTACAAAGATTGACGCACATATAAAGGCCGTGGATGATAACTCACCATTTGACTGTTTATCTAAATGAGACAGACTTGGCTGCGTCGTGAAAATGCAATTCACAGATTATCAGGATTATCCTACCTACAGTATGAGATGAAATGGAAACAGAATATACTGGAAATCTCACTCATGAAATTGCAGTATTTGCATTAACCCCTTAATAACGGCAACCCATCTGAAGCAACCGCGGATCTGATGACAGCTATTTGTTTTTCTGCTTTCGGATGTGATCTCAAAATCTCGTATAGAAAAGAGTCAAGCAGGTTTTTAATATATAATTATGGAGTGCCTCCTAATTGGGTGTGTAGAGGCTGTTGATGTATCGACTTTCCATCACCGGGCTTCAGGAGTGATCAGAGACACTCAGTGAAATAGATGTTTGAAATCCGAAGTGCTTTCTGTTATTATGGAGGTAATTTATGCTCTGCGACTGCAGAGAACTCACCACGCACTAATGAAAACATGAGAATGAAAAGACGGCAGGGGCATCTCCATGCAGTAAGAGACATTCACTTATTGCTAATTCAATACACTCACTCATTTCCGGTACCGCTTATCCCGTACAGAGTTACGGAGCGTTGGAGCCTCTCCTGGGAGACTCGGGGGTGCTAGGCAGGATATTCCCCTGGATGGGGTGCAGGTCCATCACAAGTCACATACTGTACAGTACTTGCACACACACATTACCATGAGTTTGGAAATGCCAATTAGCCTAATCTTTATGTCTTGGGATTGTGGGTGGAAACTGGAAAACCTTTTAAGTACTGTATAAGAGAAAATGCACAGACTTGAGGCAGGAATCAGCCATTTATCCTAGAGGTGCAAGGTCACAGTGGTAAGCACGATGCCACCATAATGAGACCTTTTCAAAGATCTAGAAAATCTTCAGTGTTTGCCATTGATTTTCAAAAAAGTAATCCATCATTTGATGTCTAGCAAAAATATTCAGTGTAGTTTGGAATCTAGTGATTCTGAAAGCCATTGCATACAACCTACTGTACCATACCATGTGCATCCTTATTAAACCAATCAGTAAACCTTTGTGCCCTGTAAGTGGAGCCATCCTGGAAGTGACCACTCATATCATGATAGTAATGTTTCATTAAAGCGTAAAGCTGATGAGTCAGAAGAACTTTATATTGATTTGCAATTCCCTCTAAGTGGAAATTCCCCATTTGGAAGACCAGTGCTCTCTAAGGTCAATTCCTTTGACCTGTCTTCTTTCTGGCAGAGAAGGTACTTAAGATGAGCTTCAGCTTGATAGAGTAGCCTTAGACTTGTTTAATTTAATAGATTATGTGATTAAATCAATCTTTTGTTGATCAATTCAATTAGCTGAATCAATTAGTAAGTTTTCAATTTAGAATCTTTTTTTTTTTGTTAAGTATTTTAATTCTTAAATTCTCAAAAAAAAAGACAAATTTCCTCAAATGTACCAAAAAAAAAAAGGGAAATTTTAAGACTTTTGTATTTCATGAAGGTGTGTTCAAATCGGCTGTGCGTATTCTGCACAGGGTATTCAATCATGTTAAGTGCAATTCAACACCACAGGGAGCAAAAGTGCTCAGTTCAAAGGGAACTGTGAACGGTGTAGGGAACAAATGAACGATGGGTCTCCACTTCGCAGTAGTGGACATAAAATCTTTTCCCATCAATCACTGTGCCTTGCTGGAGATTGAAAAAAAATTGGAAATGATAAATCCCTCAAAAAGGGATTTAAATATCCATAATTATCAGTATAGATGATGACATAGTATTACTATGATAAAGTAATTTTACACGTAATCAACCAAGTCCTTGCTATACATACCAGGCTAGTAATCAGTACAAAATCTGCACTGCACAATGCAACAGGTATCCGAGGAGCTTATGTTACCAGGGTAGCACAGTCAGGAAGTGACGTCTACGCTGGTGACATGCAAGATGTTTCCAATGGTGGAATTATTTCGAGTAAAGTTTCCTTATCTGATATTCCTTACACACGAAGTAGGGAGCACCCTGTGAAGTACACTGAGGAACGCAGCACAACATGCATTCCAATTGGCCAAAGGTTCCTTGTGCAGTACACTACACGGGTGTCCAACCATGTTAAGTGTGAATTCAAACCGCAGGGAGTGAAACTGCTCAGTTCAAAGCGAACTGCAAAGGGTGTTGGGAACGAGTGAACAACGGGTCTTCCCTTCACCGGGAAAGGAAATTAAAAAATTTCCCATCAGTCATTGCGAGCGTCACTGGAGCGTAAAACAAAATTGTGCTCGAAAAAGGATTTATACATTTATTAGCATTATTATCGAGGAAAAGATACTATTAATAGGACACAAAAAATTATTTTTATTTAATCAAGAAATTCCTAGTATTATATAGGCTAATAATCGGTAAAAACTTAATTAAATAATTTATTTAAAAATTATACACGTTTTAATAGTATAACTAGTACGTTTTATAACGGTATCGGTTTTTATTTCAATAAATATTTCATATCCGCAGTGTGAAATTTCCACAGCAGCAGCGACAGGTATCCAAGGTGCTTATGTTACCATGGTAACGCATGGATGAAGTGACGTCTGCGCTGGTGACCTTGCAGGGTGTTCATCGACAACACACTATGCATATTAGATACTGTTTAGTAATTTTCACTACTTTAAAAAAGCATTGCTGTGTAATCAGACAAATCTGGCGGTAAATATTAGTGCTGTTGAATTGAAAATCACAATGCCCAATAAAAGAATGAACCGCATACCTGCTGATATTTATCTGAATTACTCGCTAGATCAGATTGGACATATTTTTCAAACTAAACTGACATATTTTACGCAGGTAACACAGTAGATGTTAAGTGACAGGCCATACATTTTACACTTTAAAACACAGGACCCAAGCTGTCTGAATGCATGCCTGCTGCCTTTGATGTTTCTCATAACTAGGTAGTAGAAACATTTTTAGAGCCTGGCACGTCTTTAGACATCCAGACATACTGTACCTAGTCCATCTTCCCTTACTGCATCATGCTTTTGGTAAAAAGCCACACCTCAAGGAGCCTCTTAGAGGTGCCACTGTTGTACAGAAGAACCTGAACAGAAATGATATAAAAAGCCAGAGTTATTACCTCAGTCGGCAGCTGGCTCACTGACAGCTGCCCAAGGGTGAACCGGCCAAATTTATCTGCATTATCCGTGACAAAACATTGATCTAGGCAATCATTTTTAGGTTAATCTATGGCCATTCCAGGAGCTGGCGCAATTGGCTGAAATACAACTTAGTTCCCGTGTCTCTAAATCTAAAAATTACACATGCCGTGTCAAAACCTACAAGGTCAGCCCTGAGATACGATCCCTGACTTGTCAGGCATGAACGATCTCAATGGCTACAGAAACTAAGTCACTGTTCCAAGGATGTAATTAAAATGGCAGGCCTGTTCTGCAAGCAGATCACATACGGTTTCTTACATCAGACCTCAAAATCAAGCATCTTGAAAGCTATTACCTTAGCTTGCCAAAGAACATGCAATGTACAGTATGTAGTACAATGTAAAACACTGAGGCACATGCTTTCACGAATACATAATATCCCAGGAATATAACAGGCACTTTTAAAGCAGCAAAATAGTAGATTAAAAGCATGATAAAAGAGCTTATTGCCCATGAACATTATAATTTTCATGGCTGTAATTTTTATTTCATGGCTTCATTATGTTACTCGTTAAACAACTCATATATAAAAAGAAATAAAATGCAGAATATAATGTGTTGAATCAAGTGCTATTTTAAAGTTACAGAAAATGAGAGTGAAAGTCATATTGTATTTGGCAGTATAGGTACTGTATCAAATAAAAGCAACATTGCACTCAATTTGACAATTTCTTGGATGACTAATGTATAGTATAAAGGGTGTTCAAGTCAAACTGGGACTTTTGACAAATGAACAACTAAAACTGATTTCTAGCACAGTACGATAATGGGTCTCTTTGCTGCAGTAAAACATCTACAGTAAATGGTGCTAAAATTTAAAGAAGGTCGTATGTCAGTGAATGACTATCCTGACCAAGGTAGCTCGGAGCCCACTGTAGTCGTTTGCGAGTAGAACACCTGATCCTTAAAAATAAACTGAAGGATAAATTGTAACCAACTTGTGGAAGAGGTATATCTGTATGTACTGTACAGGACTTGCACGTTAAAGGAACTTGATCTTTTTGAGGCGCATCTTCTGTACAGTCCTGATCCCATTCCATGTAATTTTTCCCATTCACATTTTCTTAAAACACATCATGTTTTAAATGTATTAATCATACTATATTTTACATTTTTAAGTCTTGCTTTTCTGTGACATTGTATTATGTTGGACAAAGAGAAAAAAATCGGGTGACCATAATTATCACAAACTTTGGAGACAATCAATGACAAGACATGGAAGGAAAGCAAAAAGCACATAACAATGTAAATCATGCAGCACTCTGCATGAGATGGAAATCCTTGACCGGTGGTGATCTGTGTTATTGCAAAATCCTGCACTGGCAAAAATCCGACCATCTTAGATGCATGATCTACAGACTGGTACAGTAATTTGGATAATATCCATGGTGCACCCTGATAATTGACTTACTGTAAGCAGGTGTCCAACCCATCTTTATTTAAGCATAATGAATAAATGCAGTCATGGGCAAAAATTTGGTTATGCCAACTAATTAAATATCTCATATTATACTATTTCTTTAACAAGTTAACACAGGTCCCAGAGCTCTACCAAACTGTGCATGTGTGTCCGTGTTAATACTACAAATGAAATACCCTGAAAATAATGATTTTATTTTTCATACCATAAACTGCACCATACTTTTCCAAATGTGCCATTTCAGTGTATGTAAATGACCTTCTGATCAGCAACGCCCACCAAAGAACAGCAGATCTGAGCAACACGTCAGAAGAGCTTGTCCATCTTCTACTATATGAGGTGACATAAGGGGGTGGGGAATGTAATTTGCTTGTTTAAGTCCAGACCAATACAAATATGGAAAATGAAAGGAAAGCCAATTGTGTTTGTACGTTCACACTGGAGACCAATTTAAGTAAATTTTGCATAATACAGTGTCACCTTTAATAAGAGGAAAAATCATGCTGGACATGACCATGGACATGCTGGCACTGTGACCTGATGAGTGTTTTCAAATAAACATTTTAGATTGATGTCTAGAAAAAATAGTGCTTAATATTTACTAAATCTTTTGTATAAAAATGCTTATAGATCTGTGTAAAAAGTCATGAGCCACTTCTCATTCGTACCAACACCAGATTAAATTTTTTGGTAGTCTTGAAGAATAGTTCTCCAGGCTTCCTGAAGGACTTTTTTGCCTCTAATTTTGGGCAAGTTTTTATCTCTTATTTTCTGTCCAGGCCCTGTACCTGAGCAGTTTCAGAGGAATGTTTTTGTTTGTTAAGCCACACAGTGACTTATGAATCATTCAAACATAAAAAAAATCTAATCTAATCAAGCATTACCTAGTGAGAAACAGGTGCAGATGATGACAGATGATCAGGCTGGTGATAGTCTACTGGTGATGCTGAACGCTGAGTGGTTGGAACAGACGAGAGGGGAAATGAGGTTGCTGCTGGGGTTGTTACATAAACAACCAATTTTTTATATGTATCTTTAGCGCTTTGCAGCTTGCCACAGTAAATCATTTGCTCCTGTTTTAAATATAATCTGCATCATTTAATTTAATCTCAAGAAATGAGGGGATGTTAAAGACTTTTGTACAGTACTGCACCTTGAAATGTCTCTACATATAAAGTAAACATTGCTATAAAACCTTCAGTTTTCTGCCTATTCAGAAGTGTGTGGGCGTGTAAGTCGCATAACAGCACTGCTGTCTCCACAGCTGTCTAAATTACTGACGACAGAAGTGAAAAAAGCTGACAGGAATAAAAAGTAGGAATCTTTTCACAAAATCGTTGCCTATGTTGAGAAAAAGCAGAACTGTTGCTAACCCAATGCATGTAGTTGGCTGCTCTAGATCAATGTTGTACGCGATAGGATGTTCATAAAGTGATAACCAGGATTTATGTTTGGAATTTTTATGTTCCTAAATAAATTAAATATATGTAGTGGCACATATGATTCTTTAAAGGTATATATTAAATAATAATCAACTGAGTGAAATAAATATTGAATAGTACAGTACTAGATTTATTTATTATTTTGCTACAGCATCCTAAAGCATGTTATCTCTAATAGCACTTCAATATATCAATGATTTACTCACTCACTCATCGTCTACACCGCTTTATCCTGTATTCAGGATCATAGAGCCTATCACAGGAGACTTAGGGCACGAGGTGGGGTACATTGTAAGGCACACACACATACTGTACACTCACGCACACAGTAAAGCATATTGGGAATTTGGGAATGCCAATTAGCCTAATCTGCAGGTCTTTTGGGATGTGGGAGGAAACCGGACTCCCCTGAGGAAACCCATCAAGCATGGGGAGAACATGCAAACTCCATGCACACAGAGATCAAGCCTGCCCGGGACCCTGGATATGCAAGGCTTTTTATCCATTCCGTGTCAGAAAATGTCGACAACCAAGCTGGTTCCTGTTATTATGTACATAAAGGGGACCTACTGTACTGTATACTGTATGTTCTGTAAAAGTGGTCTATAAAATCCATTTCAAGTCTTTATTTTTGTCCTTTGTACAGGCCAAGGCTTAAACCAGTCAACTAGATTTTCCTCCTAATGTGATCTCACATAAGAATATAAGAAGATACCCTCTCCCAGCTTGTTATTAAGCCTAGCTGTTCCCTGAAGGGGCGTGGCTCAGCAGGAGCTCATTTACATGGACACTAAAACAGCATGTTTGAAAGCTGTGTGAAATAAAGGGTATTTGAGGTATGGGAGAAGCCATTATCTGGGGGTATTTCATTTGAAGCCTTAACAGAGACCTTGCGGAACCTCTGAGACCTTCACTACTGTGCAAAAGTCTTGAGCCTTGTGCCTTTTTTTTTTTTTTTTAATGTAGTCTTGATGAATAGATTCCCAGGCTTCCTGAACTACTTTCTTGGCTCTCATTTTCAGCAGTTTCACTTTAATGAGTTTTTTTTTATTTTTATTAATTAACACAATGAACCTATGAATAATTTAAGCATAAACACATCTAACTTAATGCATGACTCAGTGAGAAACAGGTGCAGATGATGACAGATGATCAGACCGGTGATTAGTCTACAGGCGATGCTGAACGCTGAGTGGTTAGAAGAGACAAGAGGGGAAATGAGGTTGTTACATCAATTCTTAAATCAGACTGTATCTTTGGGCACTTTGCAGCCTGTTCTAGGAGTACATTTGTTCTCATTCTTTAATTTAATTTACACCATTTAATTTAATTTAATATGAGGAAATATGGGGTGGTTCAAAACGTTTTCACTGTACTGTATATTAACTTATTTAAAATAGTAGAATATGGGATCTTTAAGCCATTCCTCAGCAATGCACTAACGATGGAGGTCTCATTCCATGAATGTACAATAAGTATCACACTGTTTCAATGACTGTATGTTTTATTATGTATATTTCTTATTAGTAGTATTAGTGAGTACATCTGTTTGAATTACAGTGATGGGATTTGAATTGCATACAGCACTACAGTCAGAGCTGCTGTTGTAGGATATTAATCAATGTGCTCTGACCAACTGAGAATTCAACAGCACTATGGAATAAATATGTAATAAATTCCGTTATTCTCAGAAATACAGTCGACAACCAATTAGCAGTTAATCCCCGCACTGTCAGATCCACCCTGTGAGCATTAGTTAGACTTTTCCCACTTGTAAAGAATTTGATTATACAGTTTGTGAACTTCCAGTGCACTTCATGTGGTCTCGATAGACACTCCTGTAACTCAATGCTTGCTTATTAAAATCAGTGAGAAGGGCAGAGCAGGCAGGCACATCGCCATGGAAAAGTCATTATGTGGAATTGCTTTGTCATAGTGCCTCATTCCTACCAGTGATAATAATCAACGCTACATGCTCTGCTTGGGCTGTGGGGCTTTGCGGATTTTGCAGCTGAGCAAATCCAATTTGTCAATCATGTGCGAAAATAGGGAAATATAAAAACTTAATAAAAAAAAAACAAGCAATATATTGTACAGTCTGTTGTAGTGCTACACAAAGTCAGATCATCAGTCAAGTCAATAAGACTGTCATTCATATCAGATCAGCAAATATATGCTAGAATATACACTGCGATTAACCATGTTATGTTCTTGTTACATTTGACAGACTATAGTGCTCTTTGACATCTAGTGGAGAAGATTTTCTTAGAATGCCTTTAGAACTATATTTCTCAAATATCTCAAATATCTCCCTGTGCCATCACGAGAGGAAAAATAAATAAATCCATGTGATAACAGTTTATTCAGGTCGTCAGCTGATTTCGTTTTATTGCCGCATAACATTGTTTATCTTACAGTAGATCTGACAAACTGAAGTAACACAGATCATAACACTGCCTCCAGAGACTTGTACAGTGAGCACTATGCATAATGCGTGGAATAGCGCTCATCAGACTGCGTGGCGTTTTCCATTGCTCCAAAGTCCAATCCTTATTCTCCATAACAAAGTGAAGCGCAAGTGGTTTAAGATGCAACACACATTCGACACATTGTACAGACGGCTTTGCTGCTATGGTTTGATTGCTTTAACTGTGACAATGTCTGCATACACATACATTGTTCGATATTGTGACTTTTATTGGAATTGAGTAATTGTTTTCCTGTCAAAAGTAATGAAATGCCTTGAGAGATTTTCAATTTTTGCATTTTTAAAACAATGCAAATGGCATTGTAACACAAGACACTCATTTCATCTGTGCAGTATTTCTACTAAACTTCTCAGGTAATTAGTAGAATTAGGCTTCACACATTCAACACATTCTCAGGGTAAACTGTTGCAAACAGCTTTTCTAAAATCAAAAGGGAGCAAACTAGTGCGAATATTCTGTATAAGTTATTCATTTGCATTATAAGCCGTACCGAGCCCTGAGGTGATGTGGGAAGTCATACTGTACATCATAAAAAGTGGTGTAAACCTCTGTAATAAAACAGTAAATGTGTAAAACTAATAAAAAAGCAGTAAAAAGTAATAAAAAAGCTGCAGATGTGTGAAAACATTTGAAAATAAACTGCGGTACACAAACTGACTTAAGGCGAAAAAGAGCAAAGCTGTGCAAGTCCACCTCTCCTCTGCTGTCTTTCTTAACATGGAAATTTGCAAACAGCAGTCATTTCAATTCAGCAGCCCCGAACCAGCAGAGAATGGTATATTTCGAGAGTTAGAGCAACTGTCTACAGTGTTAAACAAATGGAAATCAGGTAGAGATGCCAGGTTGGAGCAAATGAAGTCTGCTAGTGGAAGAGCTCCTGCGGGAAGACCTGCATTGCTGGCGTTAAAAACGAGATGCCTACATAATTCAACTGCCTTGTTTGGGACTTCACTGGAGAAAAGTGAATGAAAAGGAGTATTAGCTTATGGATGGGGAAATGATCGAGCTTTGATGTGCTGCAGAGGTCAAACTGATACTGGATATTTGGTCACCAATTTAATGATAAACGTAAATGATCAGATTATAAGCAGGCATGTAAAGCATGTGATGATGATGATGATGTATGGAAAAAAAAAAATCCCTTTCTTTCTGTTTATAATCCCCTACTACATTAACACACTTATCCCAGTGTTTCACTAGTGCTTGGACACCATCAAGGTAGAACGTTTTCCCAGTATGCCAGGGCCATAATCGGACTATGTGTTTCATGTCTGAAACACTGGCCTCTCAGGAACTCCTTCAATGACCCAAACACATGTGGAAATGGCTTGGAGTGAGGTCAGGACTGTACAGGGGTTGTGGCTATAACTCCCAGCTGAGTTCCTGTAACATGCAAGTGGTGCTGGTGAGTGATTGGCAAGTTACCATAGGCAGGTGCATCTTTTCTAAAAGATGGCGACGAGTTATCTGGCGTTTTTGAAAGATCAGGCATTCCACTCGCTTAATGTTCACAGGAACGACTGCAGTGTGCTCCTAGCCACCACGGCCAAGATCGTCATTCACGGACGTACAGTACGGTCTTCTAGTCTCGAAACAGTACTGTGCGTTAAATCACAAGAATTTTCATCAAAAGTTGACTTGAAAGCCCCTTGTTCTTTATAAACTTAAATATATATTCTAGTTTTCTCCCAAGTAAACACAGTCAATCTGGTTTATATCCTGGAGATATCTAAATCTTTATGCGATTAATGAATGTCAGACACTGATCAAGTTGGATCATCACTTTATTGATATAAGCTTTATTAATTCAGTTCGGAATCAAATATTGGTTAGGCGATGAGACAGAGACTGATAAAGCTGATGATAAAATGAAGACGCCTTACATTCTGGTAAATGTATAATTCTGTTTAATCCATTAGTAACAATGTTTCTGCCTATAACGGTTTTTAAAAGCTGACACAAAGACTAGACACATTTTTTACTTTTTACCTTTAGCTGACTTTCGGTTGAGATACGTTCGCAAATAAGAATCACATATTTCCTTTCAGGAAAGTGTGAAGGGTTAGCACAGTGACACAATTTGCCCATGCGAAAAACTTTCACACATGTATACTGTATCACATATCAGCCATATATTATTTTTCTAAAAAGTTTTTTCTTCTCTAAAAAGTGACAAACTAAATAGACATGAAACTCATAGCTCTGCCTTGAAATCACAAGCAACACTCATCATTCCTGCTTTCCCATTATCCTTGCTGTTGGTTCATTCCCCACCATCCATAATGCAAAAAATAAATAATGCCTTTCATGCGAATGTTCGCTGTATTCTACTAATGATACCCGCTATCTACTTTTTTTTTTTTCCCAAGGGAGCAAACGACACGGAGCGGGAACCATAAGCAGCGATGGTATGACTCACAGGTTCCTTATTGCGAAATGTCACATGATAAATAATCCTTTTCACGTCATGGGACCACTCATTTATTTGTGACAAATACTAGACTGGCTGTCTTTGGATTATAGAGCCACTCATCCCACAGTCTGGCTGTGCTGTGAAATCCCTTCCACAACTGATGTGGGGTTTTTTTTTGTTTTTTTTTTACTGATAACAGCACAATGACCTTGGTATTCAAGATGTGAGTCACAGATCCCAATGAAAGAAAGAAAAATTAAAAGGGAGGTGAGTGTGTGTGTGTGTTTGGGGGTGGGGTGGGGGGCGGGGGGGGGGTGTAGGGGGGGATGGTTGTTGGTCTGTTTCCAGCAGATGAACATCAGGGCCAAATGGCAAAAGCGGGGCAAATGACCGCCAGACACTGCTCAATGCCAAGGCTTTCCATGAATAGTGTCCTCGATTGCAGATGATGAAGGAGTTTCACATGCAGGGAGGAGAGGAAGCCGATACACAATTACACACAGACCTTGGCAAAGGACAACTGGCCACAGCACCGAATTGTTCCATAGGGTTGTTCGATATTGTGACTTTTATTGGAATTGAGTAATTGTTTTCCTGTCAAAATGATTGAAATAAAGGAATATAGTGCAGAAATCATAATTTTATCATTCAAGTAATGGAACATGATTACTTGATGAGTGTGTGTGTGTGTGTGTGTGTGTGTGTGAAAGTTTGGACATTTACAGAGGCGTGGCTTGTCTGCCTGTCAATCTTAATATAGAAGGTGTGACATCTCCAACTGTCAGTCTTAATGAAGGAGGCGTAGTCTCGCTCCCTGTCAGCCTCAGGTTGTTTGTGCCTGTCAATCCCAACGAAGAAAATGTGGCTTCAGTTCCTGTCAGAAGGAGGCGTCCCCTTTATGTCATGCAGTCCCAAGTGAAAAAAGCTGTCTTCTGTTTCTACAATGAAGAGCCATGCTGTGTCACATCTTAAGCCTGATTTACAGTATGCTCCCATGTCAAGTCCCCAAGTATACCTTAGGTCTGCGTTGCCATGTACCCTACACCACAGACTACGTCATAACCTGACAAACACCTCCCTGGTCACCTCCACCTCCACCTTCTTCTTCTACTCTTCCATATTTGAAATGAATCTCCTCCATCTCTTTTCTGTGTTGCAGCAATTTCAGTAAAAAGAACTGATGTTCAACATCTATCAGCTCCGATTCCAGCAAGATCCTCTCAGTTTCATGCTTCATCGTTTGGAGTACGCCAAAAAATACTCGCCAGACAGTGGCAGAGAGACTTGGCACAGGGATGCAGAAACCACGCCACGGACTAGCGTCTGGACGGTGTACATGTTTCCTCGCCACCATTGCCTCCGGCATGCTTGTCATGGATAAACTGCTGAAGCTATACATTTTTTAATAATGTCATTTTTTATCTCTAGAAAAATCTAGACTCAATTAAAAACTTCAGAGTGATAATTCCCCATCATATGGTCGACATGGCATCGCATCAGCTCACTGCAACTGTTCTACATCTGAAGCATGATTATGTATCATTATGGATCTTGCACTGGATCACTGAGATTATCATGAGCATGCACACTATCACAGAAGGACAGAAAGCACTGCTCTGTCAGGTCCATTTCCCAGAACACACCACAGTCTAGAAATATGGCTGCCAAAACCTACAATGCCCAACTGTCTCTTGCAATGTCATGTTCAGGCAGCAGATTTGTGATCTCTCTC
Source organism: Clarias platycephalus (assembly GCA_030068275.1). Classification (NCBI taxonomy): domain Eukaryota; kingdom Metazoa; phylum Chordata; class Actinopteri; order Siluriformes; family Clariidae; genus Clarias; species Clarias platycephalus. The sequence goes on along the minus strand of JAQQZT010000016.1, from coordinate 7,777,436 downwards.
TCTTTCTCTCTCTCTCACACACACACACACACACACACACACCACTAGTGATGGTTTGTTCATGAACGATTCATTCTTTTTGAACGAATATTTAATGTCACTCAGAAGAACAAGTAGTCTTGGAGAGTAATTCGCTCATTTCTACTGGGCGCGCATGTGCAAAGCATCGCAAAACCTCCGTAGGGTATGTACAGGAAACAGAAATGAGTAGTTACCTTTGAGTCTTTCATCCGAATCGTTCATTCTTTTGTCACGTGATTTTCATAGGCGCTATGCAGTGCAATGGATTCAAAAGAACAAACGACTTGGACCAGAAGATATGAGAGGTGAGCTGCTCATTCTGTTTATTATAATATGTCCTTAGCTGCATTATAATATTTTCAT
>JAQQZT010000016.1:7765884-7776619 GCA_030068275.1 Clarias platycephalus | reverse complement strand
TCCACATCATTGCATTCAGTTTTTATTCACAATTTGTTTAGTGTCCCAACTTTTTTGGAATCCGGTTTGTATATGGTCACTGTCAGATCTCGTGTAGTACAGTAGCTAGTCTGCTGACGTCACCTAACATTACAGCATAACTGAGGTAACCCATCGTGAAACCAGTGGACAGTAACTCTGTTAATATACTGGTGATGTGCAAAAACTCATTTTCTGTCCAAAGGAGTCAGGAAGTGTGTGATTGGGTTGAAATGGAAACTCAGGGTTAGTGAGTTAATTGGTGTTAACAATTTTTGTACATATTATATAAAACTGTAGGGGAGTTACTCAGATACAGTAGCACTACAAGTTTTAATAATAGTAGCTAGTACTGTAGCTTATGAGGTGTATGTTCGAGACCGATGCTACTGTATACACTCACGCTTTTAGAAGCACTGGATCTACTCAGCTCTGTGTTCTTGTCTCTTATATGCCAAGCCTTTATAAAAGGGTGAATCAAAAATTACGAGCGCCCCGTTATAATAAAACTTCTGTTCTTATCAGCGCTTTCTGTTGGTTTGAAAGTGTTACATCAGTTCATTCATAACTGTGGTGTGAGCGAAAATGGAGGCTCCACTTGTGATTTACAGTACATGAAAGTGGAGCAGAGTGTAGTTCTTCATTTTTTGTGGTCTGAGGGTACACCTGATGCCTAAAACAACTCATGCAAGAGCATAAACAATTCAAGTGTTTAAATATCTGCAATAAAAAAAAAAAGTGGACCGATACTCTACTCTAAGAAAGGAAATTTCTTAAAGAGAATTATTACAGGTGACAAGACATGGATTCATCTCTATGAGCCTGAGTGGCAGAATGTGGAACGGAAACATCCTCAATCGCATACGAAGAAAAGTATGGAAAACTGATGCTTACAGTTTTCTGTGATTCTCAAGAGCAAGTATTAGAACAGTCTTGGGAAAAAGGTTCAACAGCGCTGGTTACATTGAGATGCCTATTGAAGCTCTGAAGTTTAAACACAGAGAACTGCTATCCAAGGGCGTCGTGATCTTACATGACGATACACATCTGCCTGCACTGTCGACACTGTGCTGGTTAAAGTATCTTCCCTACAGTAGTTCTGATCTCGATCCATCAGACTTTTACAGTACCTGTTTGGTCCGCCCTCCAAGGACAAAGATGCACTTTTGAGGAAAAATGTATGCATTTATCATTTCTTCAAGTTAGGTCAAAAAAAAACTAAAGCCAAAGTAGTCGTAGTGTGTTCTTGACCATGGTTTCTGATCTGGTCTGTGTTCCTGTTTGGTTGTGATTTTGCCGCTGCTTCTGATATCCTGTTTGTGAATTCCTTGACCTACAGCCTGTCCTTGACCATGTTTAAGCCAGGTATTTCTCAGATTGGTTTGCAGTTTGTCAGCGTTAATGGAAGCAGTACCCGCGACCGACATGCACGTTAAAATATTGCTCGGTATTGTTTCTGTAGAAAGCCATTCTCAGCTGGAAATAAACAGCAAATGCAGCAGCATGCAGACGTTTCTCATTCTTTTTGCCAATTTTGACAATAATTGGTAATTTTACACATCAATCATCAAACTAATAGGGCGTTTTGGGATCTCTCAAATGTGATGGTCACACTCAGCTGGGTTCTGCACATGCCCACATCAGGCAAGGCGATTTAGCCGATTTACATTTTTGACAAACTTGGTTGTTTTCTCGAAATCAGTCAAGCGTGCGCACAGCCGGCTTAAGTAAAAACTGTCTCCTTTTTTTGTTATGTCTTGCACCAGAGAAAAGAAAATAATGCATTTAAACGACACCAACAATGAGCCTTCCCATGCAGCAGGTTAATTCTCTGTCTCTAATTGCGCACTCTGTCGAGCACTCTGGGCACGTCCTGATGGAATGATTATCAGTTTCAGGCGTCCTGAGCCTTTAGGGAGCCAGAGGAGGCGTGGAGAGAACCGCAGGCTGATCTCAGGAAGGCACTGCGGGAGGGGCGGGGGTGACACAAATCGCTAGCTACGTCAGTTGCCTGAGCCTTAACATCGCAATCAGATCCTTGTTGCTTTCATCTGGAACAGCGTGTGCCAATGGGAAAAAGGAAAGGATGAATGTAGCACGACTGGCTAATGACTAGACTAGATCTACTTTCGTCTTTAGCTTGAGGAAACACATTCGCGAGTACAATGACACTGCTAATTACCCGACTGTAGATGCTCGTTCCCAGCAGGTTCCGAGACATTCAGAGCAACAACAGGTGATTCCGGCGTTGTGTCAGCTACAGTAGGTGAAATGAGCAAAATGGCAATAATAATGAGGTTAATAAAAGTGATTAATAGGCGAATGAAATTGGGTTTTCAAAGACTATATGAAATGGATAAATCCTACAGATAGGGAGGACAATTTTAAATAAGGTCTCAGGAAATTAATTTTGAATACTGTATGAACGACTGTCCGCAACCATTCAACATGAATTTTCCAGATTTTCCACATTATTATTACTCATTTAGAATGGTTTAACATGTGCAAAGAAAATTACCATGAATCATCAGTATTTAATGACAACATTTGTAAAACCTTTTCAAATATTTAATGCAATATTCACATATTCAATTTTAAATATTGATATTAAATGTTATTTCCTCCTTCATGTGCAGATATTTGTCCATTTTGGGTATCCGATGATCATTTTAACAGCAATTTAATATACTGTACACTCACCGACAGTAGATCGTAGGAAGTATATTAAGCACCATTATGATTCTTTTTTTTATCACTTTCCCAGATTCACTGCATTCATTTAAAACACTGAGTCACTGCTGTATTCGAGTTCAATATAACTTGTTTTTGACTGCATGCATCCGTTTAATAAAGTGCGATCCCGGCTCATTACCCGATCCTCTTCTTGTTTAGAAAAGACCAAATGTTCAGCTGAAGAATAAGCCTTTATTGGATTAACAGGCTAACACAGTTCTCTTGCATCAGTAGAGAATATGAAGAAAGTGCTGGTGTTCCTTTCAGACTGTGGATATTAGTCAGACAGATTAGGATGCAAATCTACAACAACAGAATGGTTTCCTGGTTACACATTTGCAAAGCAAAACCTCTTATCAAAGTCCTGCAAATGATAAATACTTTTATGCAGCGGAATTGATACACTCACTCATCGTCTATCCTCTATTCAGGGTCGCGGGGGGCCTGGAGCCTATCCCAGAAGACATAGGGCACGAGGCAGGGTACACCCAGGACAAGGTGCCAGTCCATCGCAGGGCACACACACACTGACATGCATTCACACACTACGGGCAATTTGGGAACCGCAATTAACCTAATTCCAAGTTCAAGATTGTTATATAATTAAACATTGCAGGGCATGCTGTGAGAGAGCAATAATCAACTTTTAAGATGGTACGAGTAATGCTACGTTGTCAATGAGAATAACAGCATGGCAGTTACTGCAGCTTGTTTCCTTACATGAGAGTAATCAGATATTGTCCAACTTGCTGGCGAAGCAAGAGAAGTGAGAACAGGGAGAAAAGCCCAAAGTCAATGAAGTAAACAAGAAACAAATGTCTAACAATTACGGGAATTGATGTTGGCTGGTGATTGGGACAGATTTCCTTATCAAATGACTTTCAGGCTTAGAGAATGTGTAAGTGGAGAGAAGACATCGCCTAATCAATTCTAGTCCATTGAATTTTTCTAGTCACATTTTTATGGTACATGTGAATGCTGGTAAAATACAATTTGAAGGCTGCAAAACTCAAATGTTGCTGCAAAGTCTTGGGTTTTGAGTGCACGGTAGGGCTTGCCCTCAACTGCATACTGAACTTGAGCAAATGCACTGATCTGATTTACAGAAAAATAACAGTCAAAGCAAGCTCTTTTTTCTAGGGTTGTACATCCTTTGGAGGTTATTCTAGAAGTCAAGTAGCTATAGCATTCCTTTATATTGCATTGTCTGATGTGAGAAGCTGATTAGAAAACTGATACAGTACACTGAAGGTAGAGGCAGATGAAAATAAATAGATTAAAATCTTGAAACAGATTAGAGATGGCATGGCCTTTATGCTATTGGGCTATACCGATTGGAAGATTGTAAAGAGATGCAATATGATGCATGGTTCAGTTCTTGTACTAGCTCTTGATCTGCAGCTGCTCTACTGTGTCCTGTTTTCATTTTAAGTAATCCAAATCAGAATATGTAAAACATATTAAAGAAAGAAAGAAAGAAAGAAAGAAAGAAAGACATAAAGATCCCTGTCCCTGTCCTTTCATTGGTTCTCAATACCCATAATATTTTTTTAAACTGTTGATTCATGCTCTAGGAGACATTTTCTTCCAGTCACCAATCTCCACAAAGTCTTCTAACAGCATACTACATTGTACAGTATAGAGGGCCTTGTACTGTATATATAGGAGGCTGGTTTTCTGACAGTTTTGAAAGTTGAACTCAAACTGCCCCTGTTAGCTACTGTTTTTTCCCCCTTAGACTGTCTGTCCAATATATAGTAAATTTATTCAGCAAAATCTTATTTTCAACGATTTGACCCCCTGTACCAACCGTGATTCAGAAATCCTTTATCCTATATCATAAAATCCTATATCATAAATAGGCCTTCTGATGTATTCTCTGTTGCCCCAGGCTCCCATCCGTTACAGTATCAAGAAAATTCAATGAAAATGCAGATCAGGAGAGCTCTCTGTGATAAAAATACAATATCAAAGAAATGTACTGTATGAGACCAATCCATTGTGTCTGTCAGGAAATGGACAATGTCAGTTGACCTCAGTTGGCATTGCCAGGGTTCAAACTGCTTCTGAGGTGGGGCGAGGGGAGTTGACTCTTGAGTACAATACTTCTTCCTACAAACTGTTCTGTGTTCTGTTTGCATTTCTGGGTATATGCAGAGACTTTCCTCTGTACTGAACCTGATTATCCGTAATGAGCCAGTGAAGGACAAAATTCTGGCATTCTTCAGATCCGTAACAATTACTGTATCATATGCTTTAGACAGACCGTTATAGACCTTGGCCAGGATCTAACCATGATTATAGATCACCAATAATATTGTTCTTACAATTTCGTTTTTGCTGACATCCTGTATTAAAATAATCTTACCTAAGCAACAGCAAGGTTCATTTATTTTGTAACTTAAAAACAGTAGCTCCATACCCAGGAAGCTAACACTAGATTATTACATTATATTTGGTATATTGACGCAATATCACACAAGAGGGCGTGCTGTTGTTAGTTAGCTAGTTAGTTTTGTAGCCATAAATAAAAGAACACAGATGGTTTATAAGTAATCCTTTAAGATGACATAATGTTATCAGATGTGTTTTCTTGCTGAGAGTGCTTGGTGATTGGTTTTGAATGTTGTTTTTGGCAGGCTGCTGCTCTCTCCCCGGTAGGGTGGCCTGTACAGACCTACGTAGACCCAGGCTGTGACAGACAGTTTATGCGATTAACAGTTATAAGAACACCTGGGCATGGAGTAATACATATAGGTAAAAGTCCCAGTGGTGTTACGTCTATTGTCACAATTTGTGGAATGGCTCTCATCCAATCAGATTACTCGGTCAGACCTAACTGTTGCATAGTGTGTACTATATTTGCTAGATAGCTTTGATATACAGTATTACTCTGTTTCATTCAGAAGCCCAGGTTGCTAGCCAGCTGCAGTAGGTACTGTAGCTAAGTAAGTAAAGCTAGTATGTATCCAATACACATCTTTACACAATAAATTAAGTAAACATTTTTTTTGGTGTGAATTTAAAAACCGTTTCTGTGTTCATTAGCAAGCTGGTTAACACTGGGTGAAAGATTTTGCTGGGTTCTTTTTAATAACATTTTTTGTTATCCATCTAACTAAAGTTATCTAAATTAGTGCGGTAATGTCCCATCAATTTTGCTAGTGGCTGATCAACTTTAAAATCACATGGAAATCATAAAAAACTTACAGGTTATGTTGCCATCAATATATCTAAATACAGTTAGTCAATTGTTTGTGTGTGTATATATATATGGTCTAAGTATTAATATCTGGAGTAGTAAATTCATCAGATAAGGAAATCCTATGAAGTGCAATCTGGCTTTTCAGCAGCACTTTTCCGCAGGTCTTTACTGCTGATGTTATTTTGCAATTACCGCCCGGCAGTAATAAATTTCCAGCCACAAACCCCTACAGCTCCCCATCTCTCCACATGCAGCCTGGCATAAGTGCCATTAGAGCTTCATGGATCTGGCCATAAGAACGCCTGACAGGCTAATCAATTTTACAGGCTCCCATCTTTTATAGGCCTGTCTGCAAGAGAGTAACGTAATGAGTCCACGATGCTGAAGTGTAAGTTTACAGACAAGAGCATTGCAACGGAGGAGCTGTCCCAGCCATCCATTAGCAAATAATGGACTAGGGAGGAGGAGAAAAGCAAACAGAAATGCAGGAATCACCACTGCTGCATGCAATTCACCATGTGTCTACCGATTGGAAGGGGTTGTGGTGAATCATCCCCTGGAACGAAAGTGTGTCAGGCAAGTCATACTTCACTTTATTTGGCGCTGTCCATGATTCACCTTTTAAATTTTCAGGATTTATTTTGGAGAGAAATAGATCGATCAATCAATCAATCAATCAATCAATCAATAAAATTTCCTCCATTTTTTTTCTTCAGTGTATTAATTACATTTATTAAATAAGTAAGTGAAATCAGATAAATTTGGCTATTAGCTAAAATTAGCCAGATAAGACTGAAAATTTTGTACATTTCAGATTTAGGGGTTTAATAGCTAATTACTGTTAATAAATTCATATTGCTACCAGAACAGCACTTTAGGTGTTTCAGTTAATTTGATTGGATCATCTATATGCATTGACATTAATTAAACGCTTTTTAAAAATTGTCAAAAAGACTTCATCATAGAGGATAATACAAAAAAAATCCTAATGCTAGGAAAAATTCTTCAATCTTGATCCAAGATCTTTCTTTTCGAAAAGATCAAGCTTACAGTACTTTTGAAGAGAAGCATAATAAAAAATTTCCTTCACCTGTACAAACAAGCTTCTGAGACTGTAGGAGGTGTAATAGCGCTAGTCAGTACATTTATTTCATGGGGTTTCAAAGTTCTGTGAATGCAGAACTGCTTTCTTCCTACGTCTCCTCGCTTCGCCACTGTTGAAGCATCTCACCCCCGGGAATCATTCTGATGGCACCAAGGTGCTATAAGAAACGATCATCCAGTCTCCTCTTGGTTGCTTCTCATATATTCCAACTCACTTATCTCCTATTCTATATGTTAGACTCATGAAGACATGATTTTCCCAGTTCACCAGAGGATGAGTCATTAATTTTGCATGGGAGTTTAATGGATGTGAATATACACTAGTCCATTTTCCATGGCTCATCTGACAAGATGTATCATTAATGTATTATTAATGCTACTCTTTGTCAAAAAAACAAACATTTTGCCCATTTTTCTCATTAATTTTTCTATATTCATATCTAAAATTAATTTAGGGAATAGTTTAAGTGCATATTGTGCACTGGGCCTACAAATGAGTGTTGTCTACACACATGCTTGAATAAAAGAGAATAGGGTTGAAGAAAATTGGAACTTTTGTACAAATCTGTTTACGTGTAAATAGGGGTTTTGTTTTCACATTTTAGTTTTGTGTCACAAAAGAAAGGCGGTGTAGTGGTTAGCACTGTCGCCTTGCACCTCCAGGGTCTGGGTTCGTTTCCTGGCCAGGCTCGATTCCCGGCTCTGTTTCTCCCTAGATTTCTCCCGATTCTCCAGAGTTTCTTGTTCTCCCTGTGCTTGGTGAGTTTCCTCCGGTTACTCCGGTTTCCTCCCACAGTCCAAAGACCTGCAAATTAGGCTAATTGGTGTTCCCAAATTGCCCGTAGTGTGTGAGTGTGTGTACTGTATGAGTGTTTGCCCTGCGATGGATTGGCACCCTGTCCAGGATGTACCCTGCCTCATGCCTTAAGTCCATGGAGCCCCCTGCGATCCTGAATACAGGATAAAGCGGTGTAGACAAAGAGTGAGCGAGTGAGTGTCACAAAAAGAATGAAACCATGCTGTAAAGTTATGAGTGAACCATAAGAACAAGACTTCTGGGGTGTGCTGTGGTGCCACGATGTTAGCAGCAGATCCTTTGGGTCCTGTGGGTTTGGGTATGAGGCCTCCATGGATTGGACTTGTTGCTCAATGGATGCTTGATCAGATTGGGATCTGAGGAAATCAACAACCTTGAATTCTTTGCCTGCTAAACCACATATGTGGCATGATATAGTGCACTGAGTATTCTGATACTTTTCTGTCATGGCCAGCATTTACTTTATTCTGTAGTTTGTACTGCATTGGCTTTTCTGTGGGATTGGACTGGATGGGCTAGGCTTTGGTCCCCACAGGCATAGAGGATATTTGGGTGCCAATGATCCCGTCACCGGTTTATTGATATATAATTGATACTGATGTAAGTACGCAACGTGTTTTAATGTGTAGAGCAATACTTACTGTATGTTATAAAAAAAAAAGGTACACCTATAATTATACAATATAAAATAAACCTCATTTCAACCAGCTTAACTTAATTGTACAGTTGGGGTAAGGACACATTTTAGGCCAGCACTTATTAAACACTATTTCTGCAACGTACATACTCTAAATAGCTCAGAAACTGGAACACATGGAGAGTGTGATATTACAAATTTCTCTTCCACATATTCCTAAATCAGCCACGTAATAGAACAGTAGGGGGACATTGGCCCGGAATCGTCCCATGGTATTATCGCACATCTTTTAAGAATTCTGTTTGAGCCAGTGAAGAGCTCGTCTCAGCGCCTCAGCATGTGGTTGGATTTGAAGGGTTTCTGTTACAGCGCGCTCTCTCTCTCTCTCTCTCTCTCTCTGTCAGTTGAATCATGCAAGCGTGACAGAGAATGCAGTTTACAGAGGTGCCAGCATTGCTAACGAGAAAATCCTAGCAGGCAAAAAGAAAAAAAAGGAAAAAAAGAATTTTACCTTCAGATAACAGTGGATGTATGTCAGTGGATAAAAGAGCTCCATGTTAACAATATAAATGATAAAACGTGTATTGATCGAACTGGTATTCACGTGTGATATGTGAGTGTTCGTTTAGTATATACTTTTTTATAAGAAAAAAAAAAAAAAACATGCATGCATATTCACATTCTGAGGAAAAAAGAAAAACAGACTAAAACTATAGGAGATGTGTGTATCCAAACTATAGGATCTTCTAGAAAGTGATAAAAATGTGCATGAGTAAGCAAGGTTTACCTTTGGTTCAACACAAACGTACATCTAAAATAAAGCTGGAGGGTTAAATGTGGGGCTTACATGACAAAATGGCCACATTTATTAACAGGAAATGCTTTCAAAGAATGTTTTCATCCTACTTATTCCAAAGCAATTTTCCAATACTACCATTTTATACTTTACTTTAATTGATCCCTGGCATGTCCAATAATGTGGGAAAATCCGTGAAACAGGAGAGTTCCTGTTATACAGTCCTTTAGAAGCTTCCCTTCTTTCTTTCTCTTGAACTTAATAAGACACAAAAGTCTTATTAAGTCTCGTGTTACCAGGAAACCACAAAGCACTTTGTCCTGAAGACCTTCCCATGTCTGAGAACTGGCTGCTTCTGTATTCTCTAAACTCCTCTTTTCTTTCTTTTTTTTTTAAACCCTCTCAGTCATAGCAGAGAGATCACATTCTTTCTGGCATCTCTTATCTCACTTGGAGAAGTTCTTCTTTTTCTCCTTCTTCTCCATAGCATAGCCTGCATCTTCTTTAAATTAGGTCCTGATCTCTATAAAGTCTTTTCTGTATATTTTAACTTCGTAATGTTTGTTTTCTTTTTAATCAATTCAAAAGACAATATTTCATGTTTAAGTGTACTGTAAAAGAATGAAAGTAATTTTTTTTTAAAAAGGGCAAAAATGCAATGCACTACACATTGAACTTGTTATTTTAGCTTTTCTTTCTTATTTCTAGTTCTCGTCATGAGTTAGGTTATTCAGCAAGAAAACCACTAAGGTACCAACTCATGTCTTTCTTTCATTTATTTAAAAAACAAAAAATCCATGATGTTTTTTAATCAAAATTAATACAATTTCCAATCCATTCAATTTGCAGAGCCCAAAACATTTTAAAAATTCAGTGATTTCTTTGCAAATACAAGGTTATTGACACATAATTACAGCTAAATATGTAAATAAATCAATAAAAAATTTACTATTACACGAAATAATCGGAATAGGAATAACAAAACTTAACAAATCAAGCGAAACAACTTTTCAGCTTTGCTTGTTAAATGGGGCCAGAGCTGTTGCTTTTCTGACGGCTGCTCGACCAGGCTGCCACACACTGATTATGCCAGAAGTGATGAATTATTGAGGAGAGAAAGAGGAGAGAAAGAGGAGTTTTTTTTTCCCCTTCTCTCTTTTTATTTATTGTTATATTGTTTTTTTGCAACAGGCCACCCTGTGCCTGCCGGGTTTTCCATTGCAGAAAAGCCTGGTGCATCTCTATTATATTTCTGTGGCTTGCTCCTGTGCATGTAGACCTGAAATCCACAAACCTAATGGGCAGAAGCCAAGAAAAGCAATAAATCTTCAGGCACTTCATACACAGAAGGATCACTCTCTGAGGATGGATTGCGTTAAGCTTGTCTGATCACCTCTTTTGCTGTTGTTTTATTGCTACAACATT
>JAQQZT010000016.1:7738569-7765784 GCA_030068275.1 Clarias platycephalus | reverse complement strand
TACACTGTGGTGCATCCTGCAGACGGACCTCAGTTTTAAATTTCCTGTTGTGCTTTATGAAATATGCTGACTATTGAAACAGAAATCATTCCTAGCATCTACAGTACAGGTAAGGTAACAGACATGTATTACTACGTATGTCTAAGTAAGTGTTTTGTAGCTTCTATTCCAAAGCAATTTGCCAATGCTCCTTTATAGAACCTCTTCTTTCTAAAGAAACTCGGTGTTGAAACGACTTCAACAAAAAAACGCGTGTTACAAAGTGCTTACACTGGAGACTCCTTCCTGACGTGGTACATAATTGTCTTCCCATGCATGTATGAATCCACTAAGATTGAGCATCTTAAATAAAAGCCAATCAAAATTTAATCAAAAATCACTCCTTATATTACAGTATATCAACAGAAAGAGAACTGCATTTAAGTTTTTAGGTACAGTACTTAAGTCTGCCCTGAAACTGCTTTAAAGGACAAATAAGCCGGATAATCCGGTCAGTGTGGATAAAAGATAGGCTTTTATGGTCTGGTACTGCATACCGCTAAGAAATTCAGTGGCGGTACTGGAAAGAGGGGAAAGCAGCTGCCTGCCAAATCCCTTTAGTAAGAAAACAGCTAAGAAAACAAATCTGCTAGCGTTATAGCATTTTAAACAACACACGGTCTCCTTATTAACTGCTTCTAAGTTGTTCCGAATCGCCTCTGAACTGTCTGATCTTTCATTACTATTAGTTAATGTAAGCATGGCTTCTGCCAACGCCCTGTGGCTGACTGATATCCCTTGCTTTGGGGTTCTGTCAGGAAAATGTTTGTTACAAAATCTTCCAAGTACAATGTGTTGCAGAATAAGTTGTGATGGTTTTGTTCCAAAAACAAAGAGAGAAGTCCAGAGAAGCTGTGTGTGAGTGGTTTGTGACTGCACCAGCGCATACTGTACTAAACAGTGCCTATGAAAGTGTACATTTGATTTTGTCAATTTTCACATAAGTGTTTTCAAGGTTTCGCCTTAACCATTAAAACAAAGCTATTGCTATACACAATGTCAAGTGTTTCTAATTTCTTTCAACAGGTATTAAAATATTAAAACTTTTTTTTTGCTGTTTTTCCCAAGGATGCATGAAGCCGAGAAGAATGAACGATATCAAGTGATGAAGGTTGCGGTAGTAGTACCGAAAACTTTTTCAAACTACTTTCATCCTTGTCTGTAGGAATGAACCTCCTGATATTAATGCCATATATCTTTAATTACCTTCCATTCAGGGGGTTTGTTTGTTTTCTCCATTGAATACTTATCCAGTGCATGAAATCAATAGGACTGGGGTTTACTCAGCGCCCGAGATAAACACTGTCACATGGTGGAGGTGAGATTTTATATCGTGCTCCAATGAGCTTATTGAGCTCCCTAACAATGTTGTGTAGCTGTAAAAGCAATAAAAATAATAATAGAAAATTGCCTGTAAAAATCATGAACCGTTCAATTAAATTTACCAGATTGGATTTTTGCACTGGTGTAAATCATCCGGTGGGTAGCGTTTCCATCTGACAGCTCCAGGTTGCCTGGTTACTGTATGTGGCTTTATCCTGTACAGTATGTGGGTTCTTGTTTGCCCACAAAACTCTCATAGCTGTAAGTGGAGTAGCTGCTTTAAATTGTCCCTCTCTGTTAATGTGATTTTTTTAAGCCACGTAGTGACATATAAATCATTCAAGCATAAAATCATATAACTTAAGGCATAAAGCAGTGATCAAAAAAAAGGTGCAGATGAGAACAAATGATGGATGGGCCGGTGATTAGTTTACTAGGGATGCTGAGTGGCTGAAAAAGACAAGAGGGGAAATGAGGTTGCTGCTGCGGTTGTTACATAAACCACCAATTTTTAAACTGTATATTTAGGCCTGTCATAGTAAAACATTTGTTCCTATTTATTTAATGTAATCTAATTTAAATGAATTTAATATAAAGAAATGACTTTATACTTTGCCACCCGAATTGCATAATAGACTTATACACAGCTTTTCTATATTGAAAGTGGCTAATAGGCTTTTTAAAAGATTTTTTAAATATATAAATTTAGTCTACATGTTATTGACCGTTTAAAATAGTAAATTTTAATATTAACCAGTTACAATTAGTGTTTGAACAGATAAAAAAAAAACATGATTGTGTACCTTATAGATTAGTAAATAATTAGTCTGATAGTTTTTAATGTAAGATGCAATTATAATGACAACAAAAACAAAGAAACGCCTGGTGTTCCTCCACGGATTTAGCGGTTCCATGCTGCCGCGCAATGATAAACATGTGACCCCAGAACAGCTGACATGCAACCCTTAAACATTTTCAACATGCAGCCTTGCTGATGAGGGATGTTTCAGCTCTGACGTGTTAAACAGAAGGCGTGCTAGGGAGTATGGAACGACTGTACATGAAGTCACATACACGTCACATCCAAACCGGGCTTACAAAGTGCTGATCTAAAATATGTGCCCGTGCATCGTTATACCTTGAACACGCCGGTTACTTCATCGCTGATTCCAATGCAGATGTTAGGACACCTGTCCACCTATTGATTAGGGCTGAGTGTTGAGATAACACTTTTGGCTTAAGGTATCACATATCTCATTAACCTGTCATTATCTCTTGGCACTGAAGAGATTAGGGCCACCATCTCTGCAGGAAGTGAAATATGCATACAAAACCTCCTCTGGCTTGCACGTGTTCAGCAGCAGGAAAGTCACAGATGGCAACATATTAGTTCTTAATAGGGCACAGTGGCAGCGAATTCCCTCTGTGAGTACAATGTCTCTGACACCGGCACTGACAACTTGGGAAAAGGTTATAAAAGCAGATGAATAATGTATCAAGCAAGGCTTCACCCTCAGCTGATGTGTTGATACCCTGCTCCCTTGTGAGGAGGGGGGGGGGTGGCATAATTTCACTATTCATTGCCGGGTTTTACAGGACATTAAACTGTTACTTGAGCCCCGACTCATGACTCATGAATGACTTACTTACAACTAACAAGCATCAACAGCCATTTTACTTCGATCTGCTGTGAAAAGCCTGTCATTCAGAGGAATTCATCAATACTATACTTGGCACTTAGAGCACTTACAAGCCTTGAATGTTGCTCAGTTTGAGGTTCGAGACTTCAGGTTGACTACAGATCATAAAGCAGCCCTTTTCCCCCCAAGGAGTATTTGAGGAAATTTGAAGCAAAAGAGCTGTGAAATTAAAATGCCGACCTTCCATTCAGAGAAACTGTCTCATGCAGAAGGAATGGGTGACAATAATTGTAGAAATGATTCATATGAAGCAATGAACTTTCTCAAATGTAACCCACTTAATATGTCTTCAAAAGGAGAGGCATTAATGCAGCATTGATCGAGTAGCACTCTTAATTAATTATATGAAAAGTATATGGGGGGGGGCGGGGGTATGGAGGTTATTCCAAGGCACAGAATAATGCATTTAATGTATTTGGATAGTGTTAGTGAGAGCTGTATGAGAGACAAATATTTTTTTATGATAAGACCTAACCTCATTTAAATGAAGGAATGGCTGACTCATTTAAACACCTGAGGACAAAAAGCTGCTTTCTGACAGCAACCGCCCCCAACGTTAAAAGAAATTCGAAACAGCTGAGCTTTGTTCTGTAATGATAAAAAAATAAATAAAAATAAATAAACAGCCGAAGGTGATGCAGACTCAGAAGAGACATTAAAAGATACCGTATTCAAGTTCATGCACCCCTTTAAGTAGTATTTCCTATATCTGCAGTTCCTGGCTAGATAGTAAACAACATACCCCAAGGCATTATCATTACAAATAACCTTATTTAAAAGCCACTGGATAATCGCTGATTCTTGCAGTTTGTGTAATAACAGCGACGGTGTAGATATAAAACAAATATAGCCGTAAGCATGTGGACACCTGGCTATCACATCCAAGATGGTCTTCCTCTGAACTTCTCTCAAAAAGCTGTTTAGAATGTCTTTGTACTGTATGTTGTAGCATTAAGATTTTTCTTAACTGGAACAACAAACTCTGTGTACAAATGGATCAACTCCATATTCATTCTCAAGGTTTTGGAATGGGACATTCAACACAAAGGCACATGGGTGCAATGGCCAGATATCCACATAGATTTCTTATGGCTATATAGTGTAGATATTGTAAATACAAGCTGTATTCTACTAACTAGTGGTAACTTCAGGCATCTACATAATCCATGCATCCATCCATGCATCCATCCATCTGGGCACCTCTGTAGGTCAAATAGGGAACATGGAGGCCAATGGTAGCCATTGTATTTATTCCCATTTTGTACGACCATGGTAGAAACACCGGTCAACATTCCAACACACATTCACACACTACGGGCAATTTGGGCACATCAATTAGCCTAACCTGCATATCTTTGGCCTGTTGGAGAAAACCCACCAACGGGGAGAACATGCAAACTCCATGCACACGAACCCGACGAGGGAATTGAACCCAGGACCAAAATGAGTAAGTTATGCTACACACTACCTAGTGCATAATTCACTTTACAGTCATCTATCACTTGCACCTTAGACAAGTGTATTCAGTGTTGTCCTTAGCCACTGTCGAACATTCTCCCTTATGCCCCTTACGGTATTATGCACATCTCTAGAACCAAGCTGATATACACCATTACCATTATTCACTAAGACTCTTGCACTCCAATTTGCACAATTTAGATATGGCTAAACCTGGATGGTCTTTGTTATATTGTATTGTCTATTCACATTGTTCCATACATGGATCCTGTTTACCACTGGCTCCCATGAATTCTTGTTATTATCTGAAAGCAAAGCTCTGAAACTTTCTGGAAAGCATTTTATTTCAGTGAATACACTCTGCATAGCTACTTATGTGACAAATAATACTTGACTTGACTTAAAAACCTGCTTCGATTACCAGTATGGAATCTCTCAGTCTTACAGAATTATAGATACAAAACTCTTACACATCTTTCTAACATAATCATGTGAAACAGTGAGTATTTAGAAACTGACAGCTACAGTAAAGTTGTACATCTGTATAATGTATGCCTAGTCTATTAACTTCTAATTTGTTCTCCAAACTCGTTTATGTTCATCACATTATACAGTAGGTATATACATTATAGTGTATAGTTACACTAGTAACTTTGGTCAGCTCTCACATTACCCTGTGTCTACTGACTAAATGTAAAGTATACAGTGTGCAATCGCTGTTTTGATGTTAATTTTTGGAGAGGTATACTGCATATTGGACATTACGGCGTCAGGGCGAGAAACTTATAAGCTGCATGCGATAGTCTCCAAGCCCCTTGTGACCATACATAGGATAGGTGGTATACAGTAGATAATGGATGGATGGACATTGAACATTGGGTATTGTCTAAAAAGATTGTATTGCCTTCTTTCCTTCATATTATCTGTAATCTAGAAATAAATTCTATTTTATGATCTTTGTGTGTGAGATGTGTGAGTGTAAATGCAGTTAATGCATTTTGAAATATCTGTCTCCTACAAAGCTGACCAGCACAATGAGATATAAATATCATATGATGATTGATGTATTGTATTGTTCCTGTCAAATATATCATAATATGTTGTTACATGATAGATGACCTAATTCACATCAGACAACATTAACTACTTTATTTTGTCTGGATTCTGTAAGTGAATCAGTCTAAAGGATTGGTATACCATCACAATGACAATATAGGCAGGCGATCAAGGCTTTTGACAGAGCTGCAAATGCTCCTAAAAATAATTGTGGTGGGTTAAAGAAAATACTTCAAAGTACTTCAGTAATTTAGAGAAATAGGACCTAGTCTGTGTTCAAATAGTCAGACAGTGCTAGAAACCTTTGTTCTTTCTATTTGGTATAAAATGAAAAGAAAGGTAAAAAAAAGAAAAAAGGAAAGCTGTTATCTGGCATTATAAGGGCAGGACAGAAGAAGCTGAGATAGAGAAGAGGTGCGAATGACCCTTTCCTGCATGACCCTTATTTAAAACTTTAGCTTTGAAATAACTTATAATGGAGATCCATCAACTTAGAATTTGGAGATTGATAAAGAAATTAGTTAAGCTAAAAAGTTACAATGAATTTTTATCATATGTTTGAAATTCTGAAGTCTGATTAATTTAAGCAATGTGCTCATTGTAATAACATAATTTAATAATTAAATATTAAATACTTATTAAATACTTATTAAATACTTATTATTATTATTATTATTATTATGGTGTTCTGACTAAGTTGTTATGGGGAAGCCATTGTGCTGTTGCTACGTCAATGGAGTTCTTACCACAGCCTCGTCAGGATTGTAGGTCAATGACATGTTGTAGAAGACCTTCAGACTTAACAACCTCCTATCTAACAATATGCTGTTAAAATGTGGCACAAGGGGAGGTACACCCTGGACTGGGTGGCAATCCATCACAGGGCGCACACACACTCACATTCTCATTCACACACTACGGGCAAATTGGGAACACCAATTAACCAAACCTGCATGTCTGGAAAACCGGAGCACCTGGAGGAAAGTCACCAAGCACAGGGAGAACATGTAACCTTTCATGTAATAGCATGGTCTTTCATATGTTATTGCTTACAAATATTCTTGGCAAATTGCTATTGTATGAAAGGAATAAAAGCCTTTGAGACATGCTGTTACTGGAAAATAATCTAGGATTGTAACAGTTAAGCTACTTCTCAACACCATTTGTTTTTTATTTCTTACTCTGCATCAAACATTTGTTACAAATATTACTTCATAGAGCTTATACATATTAGAAATGATAGTTTCCCAGAAGTTCCCCTAAAAATTAATTGATGGTGGTTTATTAAAGGTTCTCAGAAACTGTCTGACTAAACCAAGTAAGCTATTTGGTAGCCATTCGAATATACTGTATATAGCAATTATTTTTTTATTTGGAATTTTTTTATATTGTCTTGTACTGTTCCTAAACAAAATTATCTGTTTGCAGTTGTACTTATACTTGTATCTTATAGATGTTATATCTTATTCTTATAGATGTTATATCTAATATCTTGAGAATAGAAAACATTATGTATAGGTATACAATTAAGTGTCACATTTCTTAGACTCGGGTGCCAAAGGGGTCTATTTTGGGTCCATTAAAATTGATATGTTCTATAATGTATAATTTGCATTCGAACAAAAAGCAATAAGCTACTCCAAAAGCTTTTGATGTGGAAATTTCTAAATGGTTGATCAAATCATCTTTACATTTTAATTGTGGGAAAATATTTGTGTACTGCCATGTTAGCACTGAGAAATGGCAATCAATTCTTTATGGAAAGAAAGCATGGACAGAGGTTTTCTGAGTTATGTTGAATACAACAATAAAATAGAAACAAAGTATATGGTGTCATACATATATACTGACATAAAAGACAAAACAAATGTTTTTATGTGTCAAAGCCTTTTAAGGGTAACATATGCATATAATAAATTATTATTTTTTTTTTTTTTAAAGCAATTTGAAAGAAAACTCCTCCTTTTCCTCAGAAGACATAAAAACTGGTCCAAGTCACTAAATTAAAACCAAACGAAGGCTAAATGGGGTAGGAACACATTTAATCATAAATAAGCTTAAAGACAGGAACATAATGAGATAGCAAGGTCCAACTGATGCCTCTAGTAATGAGTGAAATAAGCCAGAATACAACGTGATAAACTTACAGATGAGAACTATATGACCTCAGAGAGCCTTTCTAAGTTTCAGTACAATGCTAATTACAGAAAATAAGCTTTCACAATATATGTGCCTCAACTCCACTACTTTTATCTATCTACAGAGTTCAATTAGATGCATTATATAGAACTTATTTTCATAAAGCATTCTTGCATTTATGCATTTCTAAATAATAATAATAATAATAATAACTTATGATTTAGCTATCATGCAAACACCCACAATCACAGCCCTCATAAAGGCAAATCCCGGCAACATGAATAAAGGTGGAAATAGTTTCCCCTTGGGAAGACATTAACTTTGACACACTCATTTAATTTTCACATTTATTAAAACCTTTTCACATTTTAGTCATAGCAGCAACAGGGTTGAAGGTATAAAACATTTCCAAAGCCCCATGCTTTGCTTATTGAATCAGTGCATTTGCAGAAGATTGCTAAGTGCTTGACTGCCGCACATTCATATACGGTGGACACCCAAGTGACTGACAAATCACTGTGCATTAGTGGCCATTTAAATGTCACCCTTCCCTTGTAAAGAGAAAGGTGGCATTTGAACCACCTTACAGTGGATTTACACAAGGTCACAATCAAAGTTTTTCCTCTTTAACCAAGTGATGTTTTAAAGGGTAAAAAAAAACCTTTGAACCTTTGAAAGATTTTGTGGTTTAACAGAAGGTTGCCAAAACGACTTAAAGCTTTACTATCCCGAACCAGATGTTTCTGTAAAGCTGATGAAGATGACTTATTAAAAAAACCAGGGGGGGAAACCCAAAGTAATAAGTAGAAATGTGGGACTTGAATCCCACTGCATCAACTTGTGTGGAGGCTCAAAGTTTTTACTGGTGTACCTGACCCACCAAAACTCAAAAGATTTTTGAGCGAGTGTCTCCCATATATTACATGGTGACTTCTCATATGCCACCAAAATGTGCAAACAAACCATGAGTTGCTACTGGACAAGGCTGTACAAAATCAAAAGTTGTACAAAAGTCCCCTTGTGCCACTGGTGTGGGTCTGACCCCTTGGAGGCATGGCTCAGCAGGGTCTCTGGGGGGTGTTCTGTAGTGCCTGGCACGAGGATGTTGGCAGCAGTCCCTTTGGACTTTGCTGTGATTTGCAGGTTGGGGCCTTTGTGGATCAGACTAATTTCTCCAGTGTATACCATGGATGCTTGATCAGATCAGGATCTGAGGAGTATGGAAGCAGTGGTGCATTGGGTGTTTTATCATGGCCAGAATTGCCTTTTTGGGTGTGGGGGGGCTTGGGGATGATTTGTGCTGCATTGTCTTTTCTGACGGTTCAGACGGATGGGCTGGCCTTTGATTCCTGTAGGCATGAGTGAGCCCTTCTGTCTCATGATCCTATCAACAGTTTGTTGGTGTGTAGTTGGTGTTCAGTGTTGGTCAGTTCACATGGCAGTTATAGCTGATTGGTCTAAGGTGAAGATATTGTGATTCCAAATCTCTAGGAAACCCTGGAGAAAAATAATTATAGCCCACTACATGAACTTGTCTGGGGTCTTGTCACTAACCTGAGCATGCATAAACAATGAAAGCAATAAACTGCTGAGGATTTGTCATACACGTGCAGGATAATGCAATAAGCAAATGAAGGTCCTCAATATCAGGCACATCTGTTTTAATCTGGATGAGGCTGTAATGACTCAATAAACAAATATAGTAATACTGATTCCACATTAGGAGCCAAAACCATCTCTGGCAAGAAAAGTTAAGATGACAAATACTAGCTGACAAATACCTGGACGCAGCGTTAGGTGTGGATAATATGATGGGAACAACAGACTTGGCATGCCTCAACAGATAACATGCTTGTCAAATTTATCACTGAAAATGTCATTATGGATAAAAGCTGGAGTAAACACAATCTCATTTGCAACCTGCAAGTTTGAAGCTGTAGCATAATATTCGCTGGACAGATTTCAAACGCAGCCAAGTTGCTGGAAATTAAGTCGCATATCGTATTTTTGGTTTCATTTTGAGTGCACTCAAATTTGGTCCCTTTTCGCATTACTCTTATTTGAATAACTATGCGACTCAGTCCAGCTTGACTTTAGCCCCGGGCTCTGGCATGCATGCATCAAAGCTATGAGCTCTGTTTCAGGTGTCAAAATTAATTTCTTTACTTCACTAGGCATCTTCTTTTGTTGTTGAGCAACAACAATAACAACAAAAAGTCTTCTGGCAGTCATTCTCAGAGTTTTTCCACCCACAGTGTCTAGTCTGTCAGCTCATTTGAAAGTGCACACCATGTCTGCTTCATACTGGCCCTCAAAGCTATCTGCCACCTCTGACTCTCTGGTTGGTACAGTACATTACGTATTATTTCAAAACCTTGCAAAAATAAAAGAAAGACCAACTGGTATGCAGGGTTCTGCCTCGTATTGGAACAATAGTAGAAAAAAATATAGCCCAATTTAAGTTACTTAATGGTTATCTGTAAAGATACTCCTCAGTAAGTTAAGCTGAGTAGATCTAATTAAGAAAATCGTCTTGGTGTTGAAGATTGTCAAACTATAAGAAACTCATTAGATGATCAATATGCCACCAACAAATTCATTAAAATTTGCTATACTGTATTTGCAGCAGGAAACATGCATTGCCAGTGTATTGACTATTAAAACTTTAGCTGGAGAAGACATTTTTGTCTACCCAGCCATCTCCTTAATTCATTAACCACGGACCTACAGTACTGTAAGACATCCCAAAATATGCTTCTTTGTTCCGTCACACTGATTGGGCATACTCGGTTCGATCTTAATAGACCTTGTGATCATGTGATGCAATGTGCTTTATACTTTTAATGCTCTGGCTCTGTTTCTGGTGGTCAGCACTGTTGTAGCCAAGACAGTAAGATGCTGAAGAATAACAGCCTTAATAATATGCTCCATATGAGTTGCAAGCACAATAAGGTACAATATAGCCACGGTAGACTGGGGAACCGAACAAAGAAAGAAATACTATAAGGGTACAATGCTCAGCCGTACGGGAGATAAGGATTGCATGTATAGCGACTATACAAACAGAGCCGCGTGTCCTGGAGTAGTATAATTGTATAATATTAACAATAACAACTATTATTATTTCCATTCATGAGCATTGACTAACATTAACTCAAAGGACAGCTTGCATGCTGTCAAATATAAAATGTATTTATTTTACTGGCAAAGCGTACCACAGTCTCTGTTCTCCAAACATAATAGGGATAATCAGGAGGTAATTTCATCTTATTCTTTCCTCTACACACGTTGTTGACGTTTCCGTTGCCCGCGGCTGTCACAACGAACGTAATTCAAACGAAATGTTTGCCCGTACTAATGATTTATGCTTTGGGTTTTGATTACATGGCAGAAAATAAAAAGCGGATGCATAGTGTAGACAATAAGGGAAAAAAGAATGCGCCATGATATTGTAGGTGGAGCATCAATCATTTAAGAACAATCAAATGTGCCAAAACAGCTCAGTCATTCGAGCAAGAGAAGCTGATCTGGCACGGTTACCAACAAATCCGACTAAAGAATCTCTACGGGTGTAGAACACGATTCATTCTGTGAGTAAAAACAATTAGGAGGAACTTAGTCTAATGTCTGTAATAATTACTTATATGACAGAGGTGGACTATTCACAACAGCCCAGGACATAAACCCTCCCCACTCAAGCAGTCTGCGGAATTCTAATCAGACGCTCATTTCCTGTTTACTTCCTGGATCGGTCTTTAGTTAAGGAAGCACAAATTAGCTATTCATAATGAAGTCTTGTCATTTGCTTGAGGTGTGCAAGATCTGAGTCATGTTTCCACTGATTGCCTGTTATTTATTTATTTATTTTTAGATTACCAGTTTATTTTATTTTTGATTTTAATATTTTATAGGTCTGATTTTGTGATTTGCTGAGCCACTCTTCTACCACGTTTGGGTAAAAGTAAAGTTTTCTTGTTAGAAATAAAGACTTTGTACTTAATGACATTTAATAGCCAGACATTTTCTTTGGTTTGTAACTACAATATGTACAGTATAATGCAAAGCTGCAGAACCACACATATAATTATATAATTATAATTATTATAACAGACTTTTTTTTTTTATTTGTCAGCATAAAGAAAGGTACATAATATTTTACTGAATCAGGAACAGACCCATCAGCAAAATAATTTGAGACTCCAACAGTCTCCAAACACCACATTTACCTTTTAAAAGCAAAATGGTACCAACAACTTTCTGACCTTCTGTTGAGGAAGTCATCAACAACCCACTTTTGACATTTGGAGAAGTGCTGGCTTAAACGGTTAAGGTTTTGGGTTACTGATCGAAAGGGTGGAGATTCATACCCTAGCACCACCAAGCTGCCACTGTTGTGCCCTTGAGCAAGGGCCTTAACCCTATCAGCTCTAGGGACGCTGTATCCCGGCTGCCCTGTGCTCTGACCCCAGCTCCCTAACTGGGATATTTCACTGTGCTTTAATGTACATATGTGTCAAAGTAGCTGAGTAGCTGAATCTTCTTCTTCAAAATAATGTTAGAAGCTTTGCTACAGGAGGATAATAATATACGTACATACATCAGGTAGCAAATATTACAGAGCCTGATCAGTTACCAGGAAAACCAAGAATGAGAGCAGTTATCGGGTGGGCTAGCTAATATTTTATGTCAACCACTTGATACACTTAAAAAAAAATTAAAGAAACTTTAAAGATTTTTTTTTAAACTACTTAAAAATTTCTTAACAACAAAAAAAAAAAACCCGGAATAATTGCAGTATAAATATAAAAGTTTATTAACTCATTAACTGCTACAGTAAATCTTTTACAAAATGAAATAAATCACAAATAGTATAGAATAAAAGCATTGTCTAATAATGAGATTGTCTTTTGAGTTGACTTTTTCTGTATAATTAATAATAATATGTGACCTTAAACCTAAAAACGGGATGTAAAATTACACATGTAGGAAAATTTAAAATAATTTGAATTAAGTAATGAGTAAATTTGATGTACAAACATTTTGTAATCAGTCCATTTTTATGTTTTGTACCTGTATGTACAATTAGGAATGTAATAATAAAAGATTAAATGTTGCATCTGCGACTCCATTGCCTTCAAGGCATTTTGAAGCTTGGAATGTAATTTATTCTCTAAAAGCATCATGTTAAGTCGCAACCATTAGCTTTTCTTCGCTAATGGTGGTATGAGGTGCATTTATCCCTGTGGTATGTAGCACTTTGTTTGGTATGACATTTGAGTGACTGAACACATTACATTCAAGACCTTTTAGACAAAGCTTTATCTCAATTACTGACATCAGTGTCACTTAAATCCACTCCCATGTGTTTGTATCTGACAGTGCCTGTTCAGAAAGAGCAGCAGTCAAGTTAGCATGTAAAATTGTAATCTTTTTTCCCCCCTTAGTTATTTCCAGTAAATTACCCAAAAGTGCCTTTTGTTAAAAACAAAATGATAAAAAAAAATAATAAATGCTGTGATTTATTTTACACCATATAAACTTCGTAACTACATGCAAGTTGAAGTATGATTGGCTAGGAAAAACATTTTATCTTAATTTAATTTCAGAACTTTTTTTGTTCATGTTTATTTTTTTATTTGTATGCGTCTACTTTGTTTTTATTTAATGATATCTAAATAACAAAATGTG
Source organism: Clarias platycephalus (assembly GCA_030068275.1). NCBI lineage: Eukaryota > Metazoa > Chordata > Actinopteri > Siluriformes > Clariidae > Clarias > Clarias platycephalus. The sequence continues at coordinate 7,752,381 of JAQQZT010000016.1, read as the reverse complement.
AAATCTGCTATATTCAGGGGAATATATATTTATTTGTGAAGTAAATTGTATTATAATGATTAGGTTAATATCTAATTGTATTATAGTAACATTTTATTAGTAGAAACTGATACACATTATATTTCTTTACATTTGTGCTACAATAACATAGAAGAATAGAACAAAATGTTATTTTACTAAACCACATAGTAGTAGTTAAATTCTTTTGACATTACTTGGCAGAAAGTTACTCTAATATCCACAGAATACTGTATGAATATTTTATTTAAAAAGATGTTTTAGGAATTTTAGTTTTTAACTATATGACCTTATTTTAAGTTCATTAGGCAAAAGTAATTCTGCACAATTAATTGCATAAAAATCTAAATCACAACATGGAACTGTGCAATCATTTATAAAGGTTTTTTATTTTTAATAATCTAATTTTTTTTTTTCGATGTGATTATTTATTGGAAAACATTGTCCTATGAGATTGTTTGTGTCCGTATTTGTTTTCAGCCCACTTAAATATGTTCAAATACAAAGTTATACATTTTAATAGTTACATATTGCAGATTAAATTGCAATCTCAATAGATGTCAAAATAATCATAATGTGATTATTATTATATATATTTTTTTTGTGTGTGTGCAGCCCTAGGATGAAGATAAGATATTAGGGGCTTTAAAAATAAACTCCCTTTTCATTTTTGAGAAAAGTAAAACACAGACTTGGTCAACAGAGCATCATTTCCCAGAAAGAAAAAAAAAAGTTATTTGGCTCACCGGCTTCTCGTGAAATCTGCATGAAGGCCTCCACTCCCTTCTCTCCATAACTGCCTTCTGATGCGATAGTCGAGACATAATTCCAGCCCATAGCTTTGACAATGTCCACCATGGCCTGAGCCTGGAATGAGTCTGGTGGAACGACACGTGAGAAGAAATCATAGCGTCGATCATCGCTGAGCTCTGGAGCTGTGGAGGCATAGCTGATTTGAGGAATCTAAGAGAAATAAAACACACATGAAAAAAAAAAAAGAAATGAGAAAAATGCAGAACTAAAGGAGATCTAGCACAAGTCTACAAAAAAGGTTCATATTTTTACTAGCAGACAGGTATTCCCCCCTAATAACAAAGTCAAATTTATACAGTACCAGCGGGTATGGTTATTATTGCTATGCCAACCAGTAATATGGTACTCAAAAACTGCGGAACCCCTAAAGGGACACAAACAAACAAAGTAAATATTTTTGCCAAGATGAGTTCAAGTATTTCTGTGTCAATGTAAGGCGGGACTTAAATCATTGTAATTTTAGCCCAGTTTGGCACAATCTTTGTTAATTATTATATCCTAGTGCCAGACTGAAGCAGATTTATGTATAATTAAGTGATTTTCAGATAGTAATGATAACAACTACTGCACAGAATGCACCATATTCTTGTGATAATACACACAAGCAAACTGAAGGCACTTAAGTGTTTTCCTGGTAAACAATTGGAATGTTCAGTTTAGTTATTGACTTGGTTTACAATGTCACAAACTACCACTAAAAATATTTCCAACATGTCTCGATTTGTCCTATTCTCAGTAGTAAAACTTTTTTTTTCCCCTTTGTGATTTTTCCATATTTTCTCCCTAATTTAGTCATAGTCAGTTCCCACCCATCATTAGAGCTCTCCCCCATCAAGGCTAGAACTGGTAACAAGGGAGGACAAAGACTATCGTTATTGCTGAACGACTAAAAAAAAAAAGCGAAAATATTAACATATACAGTTAAAACCTAGATTAAATAAGTTTATGAGCAGGTTTGGTCATTAATATTAGCTACTATGTGATAGCTAGCAGTCAAAATTAGCAGATGGGTTCTGTAGGTACAGTATATGCTTCTGTTCACCACAGATTTTCATAAATTGCTTCTTGGATGATTGGTTATTCATTCAGTTATTTATCATTGGCGACCACTTTATCCTGTTCGCTTGGTTAAATAAGCTTATTTTGAAATATTACAACTTGTTGGATTGTATTGTGTAACTAATAATTGTAACTGAATAATGATTTAATAAATAAATAGATAGATGGATCAATAGGGACATACAGTATAGATCTGGACCACAATATGGTTAAAGCAACAGTTGAGTATTTTGTTTAAGAATTGAGAGAGAAACAGTATCCTTATGTCAGTGCAGAAATGGATTAATCACAGGGAATTAGTTCCTTAATGCCATCACTGTTTCGTGAGTTATATAATGAAACTGTAAATGATGTCTTTAAGAGTGTAATCTCAGCAGGCGTCATGCTGCCATTTGAACACACAGCCTCCAAATGCTCACAAAATATTGCATAACTTTGCTTTATTCATATTCCGCACACAAAGTTTAAAGCGTATCAGCGGGACTGTTCCGCATGTCTCTGGCTTTATGTCAGAACGAGACACAAGGCCACAGAAGCCTGAACGTTCACACAGAAGCTTCAGAATGCAGTTATGGCCGTGATGTTAGATGTCTAATCAATGCGGATGGATCCCGCGGCTATTTTTTCCTAACGTGTTCGATCTTCACCCGCCTTGAGCTAAATATTCAATACGGGGTGACATTCTGCCAGATGTAATAATTTGAAGTCGAGAATGAAATAAAATAGGTTAAGTGTCATCGCATTACAGAAGCAAATAACAGGTGGAGTATATACGACCTGTGTTTTATGTTTGCTATGACACAGAAGACGTTATTTAATTCTCAGTATCCTGTTATTTACTGCTCTAAAATGCATAAAGAGCCTGGACGATATCTTAAGCCAGAAATTCAAGACGTGGGACTTTCAAAGGTTGTCAAACTTCTAAAACGTCTTGTGGATTTAGGACCCTCTGCTTCAACACCTCTGATTGTGTCTTTAACCAGAAAAAAATTATGTATTTTAAAGCTTTAAACGCTTAATCAGGTAAAGAACTACATTTAATAACTAACAAGTGACAGCACGAGTACTGTACCTAAAAAATATATATATATATTTTGTTTTGTTTTTTTGCATATTTTAATGTTTAAATAAATATGTATAAACTTTGAATGTGTTACAAATGAGCTGAAATTAGTAGAAACTAGATGAAAAATTTTGAGGAAAAAAAGTAAAAAAAAAAAAAAAACGGAATAATTATTTTTTTTTATATTGATTTTTTTTTTTTCATTTTTAATTTATAATTGTTTTAATGAGTAGTCCATAAAGGAGTGAAGTCATGTAAACACACTTTTTTTTTTTTTTCATTGGGAGTACTATCCCAGAGCATGCACCCATCCCACCAACCCAGGCAAGGATGCACCAGTCCATCACACATTACCTGTGCATGAGCGTACACTTGAACATGCATTCATACCCATAAAAATTCTATTCTGTCTACATTCTATGTACTAGGATGATTTAAGACAGGGCTGTCAAATCTTACCCGGAAAAGCCCAGGTTTTTCATTCCAACCAAGCAGAAGAAGATTACTGAGTATATTCAGGTCTATTTGTATGAGATTCATTTTACATGGTGCACTGGGTAATTATTTAACATGTCCGTACTAAATGTATGCATCTGGAAAGGTCATGACTCATGCATCATGAAAAAAATGACAGCTATGTGTAGATAAAAATAAAAGTAAGGGCATTCCAAACACATAGTGCAACAAGAACAGATAGGATTCTGATTAAAGAGCCATGTGGCCATACGAAAACCACTTGTCAGTGAGGCTAATCAGGAAAAACAATGTCTCCAGTTTGCTAGTGAGTATAAAGTTTGGACTTTGGAGCAATGTAAAAAGGTCATGTAGTCTGATGAGCCAGTTCCAAAATGATGTGTACGTCAGGGTAAGGATGGACAATACGGCATTTTCTTTGGATGACTACATTACTTGTCTTTTAAAAGTACTTTTGTGCACACATCCTGGAGACCATCCCAAAATTACAGCATATTACAGTAGGACCTGCAAAATATTTCAGTCCCAAGGCTTTTTTTTTATCAATTATTCCCCAGAGATCTGGTTGATCTTTGACTGCAGCAAACTGATCTTCCAACTCCAATTCACTTCTTTCCCTCAGGAAGGGTCCAAGGCCAGCGAATTTCAATGAGGCGTTATTATTTTTAATTAGCCTTTGGATCTGTCATGCCTTAAAGGCAAGCCAAGTTCTTTGACTCTAATGCAGCAGTGGGTGTGGAAACAGCATGCATTACTCGACGGAGCAAACATCACCATATAAGGCCACATGCTTGGAGAGTAAACAACAATAATGATTGTGTCACACTGAGAGCTGCGCCTCTAAATTACTATGATGGAAGACCACCATGGTGTGTTGAGCACCGCATTTTTCTCCAAACTCTTCAAACCGCTGTCACTCTCTATGCTAATTCGTCGTCTTGTCATACAATTTCATCTTCTTCCCGAGCACATGTTTGATTTCGCAAAAATGATCCATCGATAAGATTTGAAAGCCTGGGAAAAAGGCTTGATGTCAGTCGAGAATATGTGTTAAAGGGGTTGACTGCTACACTAACAGGTTATTTGTGAAATACACTGACATATTGTGTTCCGTAAGAGCAATATAACTCAGCCAAGCATTCATTTAAATCTCCACATAAAGCTGGAAGAGAGTTCAAAAAATGTAGTACATGGTACACCATGTCCTGCTTGTACGGAGAATAAAATACAGCATGGGATGCTGTTATAATACAGTGATAAGCCTGAGACAAAGCAAAGTAAATGTTACCTGCAGTATACCATCACATTTCATTTTTCTATAACGTCACACCATGAAATAATTTATTCTTCTTATAGTGCTGCAATTTACTTATTCGAATTGGACGTTTATAAAGGATGCATATGTATTTCCATTTATAGCTACATTCATGGGCGGCACTGTGGTGTAGTGGTTAGCACTGTCGCCTTGCACCTCCAGGGTTCGAGTTTGATTCCCGGCCAGGCTTGATTCTCGTCTCTGTGTGCATGGAGTTTGCATGTTCTCCCCGTGCTTGGTGGGTTTCCTCCGGGTACTCCAGTTTCCTCCCACAGTCCAAAGATATGCAGGTTAGGCTAACTGGCGTTCCCAAATTGCCCGTAGTATGTGATGAGTGTATGTCTGTCTGCCATGTGATGGATTGGCACCCTGTCCAAGGTGTACCCTGCCTCGTGCCCTAAGCTCCCTCGTGACCCTGAATACAGGATAAGCGGTATAGACGATGAGTGAGTGAGCTACATTCATTGTTCTGAACATCCATAAAACAAATTAGTTTCTATTATAACTTAAATACATTTATGGCAGACACCCTTATCCAGAGTGACTAATGCTTTTATCTCATTGAGGGTTCAGGGCTAGAGGCAACTAGGTGGTGCTGGGGTTTTGATCCCAGGATGTTCTGATCAATAGTCCCACACCTTAACCACTTTGCTACCCTCATAACTGTTATTCTGCACAATCAAGTACTGGTTTGACTTTAATGTTTCTTGTAATATAAGCCAAAATGTGTCCAACAACTAGACAACGTTTCATTTAGAATGTTTATTTAAATGCAACAGGCTTCAACTGGTTTATATACAGTATTTCTCTATGTTTTAAAGCACCTCGATGCACAGTCCACTTTTCCAAATCCTGCTCCATTACACACATGTACAGTATATGGAAATGGTTTGGCTGCTGGTAGGAATATTTTGATTAACTAGAGAAATACTAGATTGCTAAGCAGAATCATGATGTCAGACTGCAATAATGTCTTGATGTCAAATGTGAAAACACCACACCTCATAGCCAAAATGTTATATATTTTAAAAAAAATCCTTTTTAAAAAGAAGAGGACAATAACTTTGTTTCGCATGAATTCCAGTGCTCGCTTAATTTTCATACTCTGTATTAATGCACATAATTAGATTGTCATACTTTTGTGTTAATTCACTTTAACCGCTGCTACTTAGCCTAGGTAATTGGGGTAATCAATGCTAATGGGAATTTCTCTATGGCAGGAAACCATCCATTTGTTCTGAAAGCCTTTGAGACAGAACTACAATATGCTACATGCTGTGACCAAGACGCATCAACGTCATTGACTGCTTGCCATTTATTTCACTCATCCTACAGGAAATCACAACTTCATTAAAATCTCCACATGTTAGAGGCTGTGCTCGAAATGAACTCCTCTGTACTTTTTCCTCAGCCTCATGTATCAAAGGCGACACCTGTCTCCCTCTCTGATATCACTGCAGATGGAGAACAAAGCTTCTTTGTCAACTGAAAACAAAGATCAATTCAGTATTATACAACTGTAGTTTATATTACATTTTTATCAATTCTGTGACATTTTGACAAAGTGGAACTGATCTACCGAGCCAGAAAAAAAAACGCTTTCCAATCCCTCACATACTGCAAAGTTGAAATCCAAAATACAACTGTACCATGTTTCCAAACTGGCCAAAAATGGACAAAAAGAAATCCGCTTTTATTTATAGAGCCACTTCTCCATATAGCCCACACACAGCATGCTATGCACATGAAAGTCTCCAAAATAAGTGTGTAAGCATTTTGTACATGCTTTTGTGTGCTTCGTGTGTTGGCCCCATTTCGACCAGCAGCTTCTTAGTAGTCAGAACTGTACTAAAATTCTAAATCTTCAAAATCCGCCCAATATTGTGTAGACTCCAATTGTGCCACCAAAACAGCGCTAACACCTTAAGACATGATTTCACAAGGTGTGATGCGGTATCTGGCACTGGGATGTTAGCAGCAGTGATGTAAGTTGCAAGGCGAGGTCCATATGGACCAGATCAACAACCTTGGACTGCTAAGTTCCATACACTGCAAGTTGTTATTATTTTCCCAGAAATTGGTGCCACGTTAGGTTTTCTGTGGGATCGGATCAGACAGGCAAGCCTTTCAAGCCAACAGACAAAAAATGAGCCTTGGGTGGCCATGAGTCTGTCACCAGTTTATATATAATTGATAATTCATGATATTCAATTCAACTAGTGGTGGTGTTTAGTGTTATGGCTGGCTGGTGTATATTTATGAACTTTCTCTAATGTAAAACCAAACGTCTATCTGACAAAATAATATTAGGTTGTTATTGCTGTCCCGGGCTTGGTGGGTTTCCTCCGGGTACTCCGGTTTCTTCCCACAGTCCAAAGACATGCAGATTAGGCTAACTAGCGTTCCCAAATTGCCCTTAGTGTGTGAATGAGTGTGTAAGTGAGTGTACTGTATGTGTGTGGGCCCTGCGATGGATTGGCATCCTCGTCATTCCCATAGTATCCTGGGATAGGCTCCGGGCCCCCCACGTGACCCTGAATACCGGATAAAGCGATCGGGACGATGAGTGAGAGTGAGTGAGTGTTATTGCTGTCACAATGTCGTACATGTTTTTCGAAAAAGGTTTTTTTTTTTTTTTGCAAGAAATTTCTCATTCCTTTGTCGTATTGGTTCAGTTCAGCTCAGGTTTCTCTTCAACCATATACAGGTCCTCTGCCTTTTACAGAAGGTTTCTGTGGAGAGGAATGTTGATGGGTTTGACTCATTTTTGGGGAGTTTGCTATCGCAAAGCTAATTGGATGGGATGGTGGTGGCTCAGCAGGTATGGCTCTAGGTTACTGATCAGGTGGTCAGGTTTTCAAGCCCTAGCACTACCAAGCTGCCTTTAGGTAACAGAAAGAATTTCACAGTGCTATAAGGTACGGTATATGCGATAATTAAGAAAAACTTCTTATTTTATATTAAAAGGTTGCGTTAAAGTTGAGTTGAGTGATGGGGCTAAAGTTCTACGCATTAATGTTTGTTGTTACAATTTGCAAATTGCAAATTGCGGCTCTGATTTTCTTCCATTGTTTCGAGGGGCACGATCATATGAATACAGATACATTTTTTGATATTCCAAGCACTAAACAAATATAGATACAGATAGTGGTGCTGAGTTCCACCCCTACTTGAAAGAATCATACTCTGGCTCTGACAAGCATCTTAGGAAACGTATTCCTAATTTAGTTCCACCACTACAAAGTGCTACGTGTCAGCCATAGCTCTGCTCTCCTCTTTCCTGCTCGAAACTCTCAAAACCCTTTTTGTCACTCGTATGCTGAAATTGCTCAACTGCCTCCCTCTGGTAGGAAAGATCAAACATACAATGTGCGCGCTTCCTTTCCAAACCTTGAAGGGCTCAATCATGCGCTATTTTCAAAACAGTGCCTCAGAAATTCAGGTTTTAGACGATACATGGTGTTTGGAGCGAGAAGTTCTTTTAGACATAAACATGATTCTGGCACAAAATACAGCTGATTTACGTAAACAAGAAAGAAAGAAAATCCTACCGTGACCTTTAACGAACGGGTGTCTTGTCCACAGTACAAGTTTGATTCTTGAGAAATATGTTTTTTTTTTTATAATAAGTTTTTGTCTATTGTCTGTGAATTAAAAGATTTAGTTATTTTTGTAAACTAAGTCTCCAAAAGCTTACATAGTCTTAGACAACTTACTATATGTCTAAAAAAGATCTTTATACTAGAGCGATGTTGAATTTTTAAATCTGATTGGTCAGATGTTATCTTTTCAATACAGCAGGCCAATTTTTACAGCTATAATTCAAATCACATGGTTATATTATTGCTGTTCTGATACTGAGCATTATTTATTTATTTATCTCATTTTTTTTAGCTCACAGGAACTTGTATGATTAATTCTCCGTTTAATGATAACCAGACAATAACAGACATACCAATTACTGTATAGACGTAGTCTCCAATGTCAATTTAAACTCAATTTAATGTAATTTAATAATCCATAAGAAATTTTACTATGGTAAACTATAGTACATAGTATAAATCCCTGGAACTATACTTCGGACATTGCCATGGTAGGCACCAAAGGACTTTAGAGAGTACCAGAGCAGGTACTATGGCACATCAGTGGGTACCATGGTAGTACTATGGTGTGTACTACAATACTTCAGTGAATGCTATGGTACTTACCGTAATTGCTACCAAAGCTCAGTATCTAATTTGGTATGTTTGTACAGTATATACTGAACCAAATTAAATACTGTATGTTAGTACATACGGTGGCTTAGTGGTTAGCACGGTCGCTTTACATCTCCTGGGTCTGGGTTCAAGGTCTGGGTGTGCATGAAGTTTGCATGTTCTCCCATACTTGTTGGGTTTCCTCTGGGTACTCATAGTCTAAAGACATGCAGGTTAATTGGCATTCCCAAAATGCCCGTAGTGTGTAATTCCTACCACGGTCATACAAATGGCAATAAATACAATGGCCACCAGTGGCCTCCATAGTCTCTAGTTGGACTACAGAGGTTCCTGGATGGGTTGATGGGATGGATGTTAGTTCATACTACTGGTATGGTACAGTACAGACAGTACCATATTATATACCTGCTTTAGAAGGTGAAAAGGCACTACGCAGGTTACTACTGTATATAAATATTAATACTACAGGACATAAACATGTATTGTGGTACATATTCCATAGTACCGTACTATGGTACACGGGAGCACCATGTACCACACTGTAGCAAATGTACCCTTATACCAAAGTATGTGCTATGTTGTGGTACATGATCTTTATTAGCAAATAAGCACTATGATACAGTACTATCAAAAATACTCCCATGGTACTACATACCATGGTACAGTACATGTACTATCAAACTAATATGGCCTTTTTTTACTAGACTAAAATTGTTATTTAAGAGGAATACATTTCTGAAAAATAATCAACTTTGGCGTAGAAGAGGTATCACTGCCTTACAGTATATCAGGATACATCACACCATACTGACTATCCTGCTATAAAAGCACGGCCCATTGTTTTGTTTTGTATTCCTTACATAGAAATGCATGTGCTTTTTTAAACACTATATGAACATTATAGTAAATACACATTCTAGAGAGCTCTTGAAGGTGCCTTGTGACTCATTATCGTTTTGCACTTGTTCCTTTAAATTAAACCGGATACCTGCTAAACCTATAATCCTCTCGTCTTTGTCCTTGGTATTGCATTGCGAATTTTATAAGGCTATGTGTAAATATAAATAATCCTAGTACCGTGGCAGTAGCATATTTTGCATTCCGACATCCACAGCCTTTCTTTTTTTGCAATAGAAGCCCGGAGTCAGATTTGTCTGCAGAACCATGTAGCCTTTAGGGCGAAAAAAATATTTATTGAAAGCTGAGACACCCTGAAGTGATCTTTAAACCTGTACAAACAACAATGTCATAATCTTTATGTCTGTCTTTCTGTCTATCTCTCTAACATACATGGGTGGCAGAAATAATATCAGGGTCTGGTATCACAGCCTTGGCCCCTCTCCACCCTTCACCCGTGTATTTATGTGTCTGTGACAGCGAGGGCAGTGATGAACACTGGGTGTCCGGAGGGCTCTGGACGGTGTGCCGTTATTGCACTCCATTATCTTGTCCATCAGGGTGAGTGGGCAGTGGGCAGCTGCCCATTGTGTCCCTGCTGTCAGGTGAAGCGAAGCAGGAATGGGTTTCATGTCCACTCGTGTGTCAGGTGAGAGTTTTCTTGTTCACATTACCACATAAAAACACAAGCTATCCTGCAACATATCTAATTCTTTTGTTCCTTTTCTTTCTTGGAAGGTCTCATCCTGAAAGTTTTAATGTATAATCCGGCACATGTCTTATTAAGTCCATTGTGGGCATTCCATGAGTGTTGTAGCTGTAGTGACTATTTAGCTAAATAAGTAATTTTCTTTACAGTGGCCTGTAATTGGAAAAACACATTATCAAACCACGTTATGGTCTTCCGGTATGGGGTCGCTACAGCAGACCATCTGGTACGCACTTACAAGCTTGGCACAGGTTTTTTACGCTGGATGCCCTTCCTGACGCAACCCATTTCAGCCGGGCTGGGCACCAGTGGCTGGGGTTTGGACACTGGCTGGAAATCAAACCCGGGCCTTTCACATGGCAGGCGAAACACCTACTTCTGAGCCACTATTGCCCTAATATCAAACCAAAAATGCTACAACAAATTTGGAAACCCAACAACTACCTGAAGACTAGGAAATAATAACAAAAACACACTAGCAAATCAGAAAGCACAACAATAAAATCAAAAGACTTTAAAACTAAAAACATAACAGCAAATTTAGAAGCATGACAACCGTACCAAAGCACTACAGCAAACAAGATCAAGAGTTGATCCTTATCTCAGGCTGGTTTCTGACATGTTACGGCAATTATCCATCACAATGTTCATATGATGTTCTTCTTTGGATGGATTTCCTTTTTTTATTTGGGAATTGCTTAAACACTAAAGTTAAAAATATCACATAATTTGTGAAACTTGAGACTCAAGAAGCAAAATGTCAGATCTGCACAACTATAAGCACATTCTCAGCTTCACATTTTTTGCAAACCACTACGATCAGATTTTTGCCAAAAAAACAAAATAAATCATTAGGCACAGAAATATATGCCGAGTAAGCCAAAAATGTATACACAATTCAATTTGTATAAATATCTAAATTGTACCTTTATTGCTATACATTATACATTATACATGATATTATCATATTATTAAAATAGTATCATTTATAATATATCAGATTATGATAGTCATATGATAATATAATTAATACTATATTAATATAATATATGTCATACTATTTTTCTTTTCCTGAAGTCCGTATAAAAAATTTTTGGCTGCCTCAATATAACAATAAAATAACATGCTTTCCATTCTCTGCTAATTCAAGGAACTGCATTTCAAAATCCACTACATTTGTTAACCAAATGAGTGCAGCACAGTGGTGTAGTGGTTAGCACAGTGACCTCGCACCTCCGGGTCCTGCCTTGTAGTCTGTGTGTTTGAAGTTTGCATGTTCTCCCTTTGCTTGGTGGGTTTCCTTCCATAGACCAAATACATGCAGATTAGGCTAATATTTATAGGATGAGATTCCAGTAACATTTGTTGCCCCTGTTGTAAATCATGGGGTGACACTGAAAAAAGCTTGACAGAGAGTTCAGCCCAACCTCAGCAAATATACTGTTGGCATTCATGGTCCGTGATATGGTAAACCAGTATCAGAATATATTTATTGATAAAGGCTTTACAGCACTTCTATAAGTGTTTATGATCTACATTAATATTAGTATATGCACTACATCAGTACTTTTTGCTACCTACTCACCACATTCCTTGTTTGTACTCTGATTCTGATTAGGCTACATACCATTGAGGATCAAGAAAGTCGAGTAGGAAAGGGTCCAATATTCTCAAAGAAACAAAGACAAAACTATTGTAAGTATGGTTTTGGGTTTTGGCCAGTAACATTATAATCCTGAAAGAAATTCAAGACATCCTCATTGTTCACATAGTTTTTATAATGTCCTTCTGTGTAACAATCTTTACAAATCTTCAATTCTAGCAAGTGAAATAAATTGTGAGACCTGCAGCATGAATATGTGAAGGTAAGGAATGTATACTTCAGTGTTGTGAATTGCACACAGAACCTTTTAGCGTGTAAACTTACAGTACTTTTCACTGAGTTACACCATGTTGTCTTCATTTTCAGAGAGTTCTGCAAATGGATGCTGATGCAATCCCACATTAAATTATCATCATAGATGGGTTTAACCTGACAGACGCAGGAGGAAGAGGCAGAATCATCATTGGCTCCAGAGCTATTTTGAAAGTCCCAGGCCAAAATGGTGGTAACATCACCAATGTGTGCTGCAATCACACAGAATGGGGTACTCCAATACTCTGCCAACTTAGGTCATTATGACACTGCCCACATACTTGTATTTTTAGATTACACACCATCGTCATAGCAGAAGACCAAATGGATGCGGAACAGATGAGAGTCATTGTCATCTGGGACAATTTTTCTTTCTACCAATCTGCTCTGGTCTAAAACTGGTTTTATAAGCATTTACTATTTTCGGTCCAAAATCTCTTACCATACTCTCCCTTTCTTAAATCCACTGAGGATGTTTTTTTTTTTTTTTTGGCTAGGATTTTGATGCTGTTGTTGTTGTCACTGTTGTTTAATTAAAACATTTTTATGGTTTCTATTAGTATCCAGTGTTTTTGCACACAATATGTACAGTATACTGTATGTATGGACTACACTTATGGGTCACAGGCCCATGCTCATGTTTCCAGGGCTCTATGCTCCCAGTGTCCTATTTTCCCCAGATATATATGACACATAATGGGAGAATGACAAACAGTTCTCTTCTCCCAGAGACCTACAGTATGTTTACAAGTTCAAGGGTCCTATGTTTCCAGGGTCCTCTTGTCCCCTAGTCTATATACAGTAGCACATGGAAACCTGAAATCGATGTTCCACATTTCTCTATTCGTTTGATGAAAGAGACCTCGGAATCCTCCACATCAAATCATAACCAATACTTTTGTTGCGTTTTAAACGATTTAAAAACCTTGTTCCAATAAAATAAACTGAGTAATTTCATTAAATATTAAAATGGATCACATTTGTCTCAAACAGAATAAGAGTGTTAATGTGCATTGAAAGAAAATGAACAAAGTCTTCTTTAAATCTTTAAGAATTGATTCTGGCTATTGGCCCAAACGTTTGCTCATTCCAGTTGTGCACATGTTAGCATGACCCAGATCATGTTAACATGTGGTTGACTGGTGGACCCAAGATGGCCGGTCCGGAGCCAAAATGGTGCTACGTTGTTTACGTTTTGTGTGTAACGTGTTTATTTTACTCTATGTATGGATATCGTCGCAACTGGTGTCCGTACATACAACAGCCAGACACTTTTCAACTTAAATAACCCGGTTAAAGACATCCAAGATGAGCTGCGGGAAACGCTACGTG
>JAQQZT010000016.1:7687441-7721287 GCA_030068275.1 Clarias platycephalus | reverse complement strand
GTAGAGCATTGCTGGTCTCACCACTGTCCTGTACACCTTTCCTTTCATTCTCGCTGATACTCTTTCATCACACAACACACCTGACAATTTTCTCCACCCATTCCAATAATCCTTTGCTTTAGTTATTAAACAAAAAGCAATAATCCTACAGAATGTGAATATTTCCATAAGATGGAAGTGGTTTGTATTTTATTTAGTATTTTTTTTAAGGAATTCATCCATTTTCAAGCATAAAACATTTTAAACTATACCTAAATATTTTTAAAATGTGAATCGTTTCAGAATCAAAAGTCGAACTACTGATTCAGTCAATTATTTTTTTTGCTTGTTGTTCGATTCAATTAAATGAATCGATCATTAAAAGACAGACTAAATCGCACAGCTACAATAATGACTAGTCGCACTTTCATTTCAATATAATAATAATTATAATAATAATAAAACTTACTTATTTGTAAGTTTTATCTACAAATTTAAAACTTACTTAAAAAGTACTTAAAACTTACTCATTGTATTTGATCATTAAAAGACAAAATAAATCACACAGCTAGAATAATGACTAGTTGCACTTTCATTTCAACATAATATTAATAATTTTACTAATAATAAAACTTACTTATAGCATGCTGTTTGTGCTTAATAAATTCAATATTATAGATCTTTTTTTTTTTTTACAAGGAATTACTAACATACAAAGTACAATTATAATGACTTATTTAATGAGCAAAACAGAGACTCCCAACATATAAATTTATACAACAAGCTTCAAATTTATTTATTTTTTTTGAAATGCACTGTATGAATAACTAAAACTGTTCTGAGTTTATTTAATTTTATTTAAAGATCTGGAATACTGTGTAACTGCATCAAATGTACCGTTAAATGTAGAACTAGAACATTAGAACTCAAATCCCACAAACCATGTTTGGCAGGCTTAATCGCATGTATCCTTCCCTCTGCATCTTCCCTCTGCCAACAACGCTTTTGTTTCCCTTCGCTTCCTGTGCCATGGAAAAGTGGTTTATTTTTCCCATCTTAGCTCTTAGCTCCCCAAGGCACAATTTCAATGGCCTCCTACGAACACCAAGCCCCACACTTAGGGATAAAAGCTCAGCATGGTTTGTGACTTCCACCTGCAGTGCGTTTTGGTTAATCTAAGCCTACACATCCCCCGGATCAAGCAAAATCTATGTGAATAGAAAATGGTTTCTGTTCTAGAAATGGTTTCTGTTCTAATAAGCAAACCCACTGTTTTGTAATTGGCAGTGGAGAATTTGTTACTGAGTCATATTCATAAATCATGAAAAAAGTGTATTTGATGTTTAGACTATTGACAAGTTCAAGGTTGAATCTGGGTGAATTGTGTTTCTATAAGTGAAGTATCTTTTGAAGTGTGAAATGCCAACCTTAAGTCATATATGATGTAAAGAAGTAGTACAACATTTTATTCTGTTTTCACAGTTATTAAACAACACCCTTAATAAAGTGACTGGAAAACTTATACCTTTAACCTGGGTACCATTTTGCCACAACCTGCATTGCCTCTTTTTTTTTATTTTTTTATTTATTTTTACAGTTTGTGCTGCATTGGCTTTGCCGAGGGATTGGACCAGACGGCTGGCCTTAGTTCCCCACAGTTGTACATGTAGGTCGGCTTTGGGTGCCTGTGATCCTGTCACCATTTTACTGGCATATAATTGATAATAAATGTTTTTTTAATTCTCCTGTTTCAATCATAAGCTGTGCTTTTTCATTATCTTATTAAATTCAATAGAAAGAAAGAACAACAGAAGCTAACTACCTTGTTACCCTCATATAAATGAAAGAAATAAATTGTCCTAATATTTAATTTACATAGCCCTATAGCATTGCACTAGATACAACAATTATTACCTCAGACCCTCAAGGACGAAATTCTGTTAAAATCTGCCAAAAAGTTAGATGGTATTGCAGTCTGGAATTGCGCTAAAACACATTCTTTCTTTGAAATGCACACCTCTGGGTATTCTCAATAGCAACAAATTAGCAGTAATGAGTGTGAAATATTGAATTATATTAACTAAGACATTACATTCAGTTTAAGGTGTGACAATAGTGGAGTCTACTTGTAAACTTACAAAATTAAGTCTTTAATCTGGATTGATGTACAACAAATACACCCATTTATAGAACCACTACTTCTGTCCTATAATATTATTCATGGTCATTTATTTATGTTTAAGGACACATTTACATATCCCTGCATTTTCAGTTGTTGGGTTTCTGCTCTCTCGCAGATGCTATTAATTGTATTATGAAGGGACCTGAGTGGGGTCAACCTCCATATTATGTTGCCTATTAGACTGATTAAAATAAATGTACTACCATATGGAAGTATAAATTAACTACTAAGTAATGCATGTATAATTGATATTCAGCTAAGCAATATTTTTACAACCATGCTTTTAATTGGGTTAAAATGCACATGTCATGTCATCGATCAATGGTGAAATATTATAATGAACAGGTGTTTATACTGTATGCTGCACAAGAATGACTCTTTTCATGTGAGAAAAAAACTGATTTATTTTACCAATCAAGTCCATGGGAATTAGGTATTAGTCATAGATTCATGTAAAGCTGTAACTTACTATTGTTATAGAAAATAAATCAACACTTTCCAACCAATCAGATTCAAGACTTCATCATGGATAGCATATAGCATAAAGTAGCCAAGTGGAGATTCTGAGTTTTGGTGGCTTGGCAGTTAGCAGGATGTTAGCAGTCAATGTGAGAATGTAGTTGAGATTGGTAGGATCTTTGATTGTTCTACATGCTCTTTTTTATTATTATTATTATTTATTTATTTTTTATTTTTGCAATGCTTGAGGTAGATCTTTGATAAAAGAGATCACATGGTGATCACATGTTACATGGTGTTGAGCTTTTTTTATTATTTTTTTTTATATCCCTAGTGACAGCATTTTTAACCTCCTGAGATAGTATAGGTGTTCCTGGACTTTCTGGTCCATGGAGGATGTATGTAAGTACTGTATACACATGTGGGCCAGGTATGTGAGGTCCTTTAAAGAATACTGGAGATGATAAATGGAATGGCTTCTATTTTTCTTCTTCTTCAGCAACAAGTTTCTTTATTCGCTGTTCTTCCAATGGCTACCAGTAGCTGCCCACACCAGATAATAAAACACTGCTGCTTGCCTATAAAGTCAGCCTACCTGAACCCTGTACCTACCAAAAAGAAGGCAGTTCTCAAACACCCATTCAGCACTACTTCACTGCACTTAAAGCCTTTATAATGGACTTAATAAACCTCCCATCTGGCATGTGGCAATCCTGATCCTGGAGAAGCCACTCGCTTATACATTTTAAGGTTTTCCCTGTTCTACTAAATTTGCAGGAGGGGAAGTATATACAAAGAAAAGCAGCCTAGTAGAGGATCGAGTGTACCGTGCCTCGAAGTGCAAGGTAGACGCATATCAGAACTTTCTGCTTTTGCACCTAGTTGGTGAAATGAACTTCCCCTGGCCAGTCCAAACGGCTCAGTGCAAGCGACAGCTGAGGCTACATCCCTGTGGGCACATACCCTATCTAGTTATGTTGTCTCGAGACAGGGGTTCAGAGGTTGGGAGTCTGGCTATTGATCAGAAACGTATGCTGCATTTCTTCCATTTTTTTTTTTTTGTATATTGATCAATTTAGGAGCAAAACATGAAGAACAAATTTAGACATTGTGGTAAGTGGGTAAATTTCCACCTAATGTGACTTTGTATAAGAAGACTTCTTGTTTAGCTCTACTGCTCTATGTAGGGGCGTGGCTCATCAGTAGCTCATCTACATAGACACTGAAAATGTACATTTGGTGTAGGGGGGAAATAATGGGAGTTTGAGTTATGAAGTAATGTATTATCTGAGGACTATATTAGCTGGAGCTCAGAGGACCTCTGAGACCTGTGTTAACTTGTTAAAGAAATAGTAATATAAGACCTTTAATGCAACCTTAGTCTTAGCCTTAGATAAGCGTTTACTCAGCTGCTCTTTTAATATATTAACTCTCAAGGGATGAGTCAATTATCTGCATTTATCTATATTTCTAGCTTCAAAAGATCAATCGGCTTCTGCATCCCATCCTTATTCACAAGACCATGCAGTGTTGATCTCCTCTCTATATTTTTAATTAAATGCTACAATAGAGTTGACCTACTCACTTTTTTTCAAATGTGTGTGGACACGTTAAGGAGATGGCCAAATGTGTGTGCTTGAAACAAGCTATTTTGTAATCCAACAGCATATCTGATGTACGTAAGATGAAAGATTTAAATTTTTTTATGGAGGGTAGCAGTGGTATGCACTCAGACATCAGCCTCTCATCTTCTCATTCTGGCACACTCCATGTTGAGGATGTGTCTTGGATTTGAAAATAAAAAGACCTACACAAAGCTACACTTTTTTGAAAATTATGTGTAACCATCACACATATATGTTGGCCTTTCCGAAACAGTTGCCACAACGTTATCACACAATAGTATAGAATGTCTGTTTATATAACATAACATAGAATTATAGTTTCCCTTTCACTGGAACTACAAAGCCTACACCTGGTTCAGCATGATGAAGCCCCTGTGCACAAAGAGAGATCCGTAAAGACATATTTGCCAGGAATGTAGTGGAAGAACTCAACCCTGACCTCAACCCCACTGAACACCTTTAGGTTGACCAGCAAAGCCAAGTTCACCCCAGGCCTCCCAACCCAACATCAATAACTGACCTCACTAACGCTCCTGTAGACATCTGAGCACAAACATGGATTCTCTGTTTGGAGTTAAGCAGCTCTTTTAGTAAGAAACTGTGATCAGGAACTGAAGTTTTTATAAGATCTGATAAAGTTATGACACACAATGGAAATTTTTATATTATCCCACTGTACAGTACTTTAGACAAAATTATCCTGCAAAAAAGCTGGGAGAGCGAGAGAAATGTATTCTATCTACTTTTGCGATATTGTTTACAAAACCATTTGTCATCACAGGGATATTAGTCATGGAGGTTAAATTACAACTCGCAAACCACCATCATACTGTAAGTTTGAAATTTTCTTTTTATGAAATTAGTTTTCTTACATCCAATCAGTTCACACTAATATAAAAAAAAAATTACAAGTGTGTGTGTGTGTGTGTGTGTGTAGGTGTGTGTGTGTGTGTGTGTGTGTGTGTGTGTGTGTGTGTGTACGATATCCAATCAGATTTTTTTCCCTATACCTGGGTGTCGATTCGGTTTATATCGCTATACATAATGTATATGAAATCAAAGAAATGGAAACTAATGTTTACTGTGACAGGCTGCAAAGTGCCTAAAGCTACAATTTAAAAAGTGTTATGTTACACCCTCTGCAGCAACCTCATTTCCCCTCTCGTCTGTTTAAAGCACTTACCATTTATTACAGTATCGCCAGTAGACTAATCGCCGGCCTGGTCATCTGTCGTCATCTGTGCCTGTTTCTCACTGATTCATGCCTTTTACACATACATGCAAACACACACACACTGTATTGTTAAAGTAACTGATGTGGGTATATTGACAATAAAGTAAATACGTAAATGGTCAAGTTCTGTATGTTAATAATGTGTTAAATAATGGTAGTTATAGGGAAGCCCTAATATTATGAAATTTTATTATGAATAAGGACACTTATTATTAATATTATTATTATTATTATTATAGTATTATACAGTACATTCTGTAAAGTTGCTGCGCGACAGTGACCATGATTAATGGTATTCGCTACACAAACACAATTTAAATAAATTAAATAGAAACTGGATTTTAACTTTGATTACTAGGACCACTCCTTACTCCCGCCACCATCTTTCTAGTGTCCAGCTTTCCAACAGTGCACACAGTCAGTCCAAACAATTAGTCTTGATCAGAATAGGTGGTTTATTATGTATGTTCATCGCCACCAGTAATTTATGCTTTGATAACAAAAACTAAAGTAATATTAATATACAAAACAACACATTCAACCTTGTAGAGCTTTACCATGGCACATTAATAAATATACCATACCTCTTAATCTATAATAGCTAAAGCGTTGTCTGATGTGCAATTTCCATAAAACCACCCCCCATGCCTGGTTACACGTCAGGACTACAAGAATTGATTGTAATAAACGGATTACATCTCTGTGTGTAATTAGTCAGGATGATCGATAAATATCTCACGACAAGATTCCTATTGTTTATACAGCTTTAATTCAAGACAGTTTAATACACAGAGATAAGAAAAGCAACATGATGTGATGAGGATGAACATGCAGCTGTTGTTCTGTATCAACACAGAGCATGACAAAGTAAATGTGCGCTTTGTAACTTGTAGAGAAAGAGGCCTGAATGGCTCCATGGCACAAAATCTATATGACACAGATCATTTATTTAGTCAATGTGGACTTTCCTTTGTGCTGTCATATGAACTGTTTCCCGTGGATGAACCTTTCATGTTGCGCCAGTGAATCTACTGAGTATTTAGTTCCACCAGAATTGTACAATCGGGGTGCTGACTCAGTGGTAACAATAAAATTTCAGATTTTTTTATAAAAGTTTGTGCGATTAAAAATTTCGAGACGATGATGGATTTTAAGCAAGATCTTTAAACCCGTGTTAGTATTCGAATCTGGCTTTTCGGGAATTTCTGCATACAAGCCTTTAAGTCAAACAGACAGGTTTGACAGGTTTTGAGAAGGTTCAGTAGGTTGAGGGCAAAACCAAGAAAAGATGTTCAGACTTGCAGACCTGACTGATGTGAACTAAAAACAAACAAGTGCAGGTCGTGCTGGAAAAGCCCCTGCACCCTCTAACCCGAGATGAATACACAGATTTGCATCAATGTATAACGAATATTATATAAATCGCCTTTAGCTCAATAGGCTAAAATAAATAATGAAGTTGTGACGAGACAGAACTGAAACTCAAAATTCATGGCACAATAATAAAGTGTGAGCACTGGGCTCACTGAAAGGCTAATTATACTTTGTCAGGAGAAGACGAAGCAGGCCAAGGAGTGCCAAGCCCACAGGGTCGTGACACACATTAGGAAGAAATGTGCTGTCTTCATTACTTTGTGATAACGAAGGCTGAAATAATTGAAACAGTGTTGCTACACTGCCGGTTCTAGGATAGACAATTATTCAACAAAATGGTCAAATATGTCTATTTGTCAATTCCTAAATCAGGTTATCTTAATCTCTAATTAATATTTGTAAAATATTATAGAAATCTCCTGAAGTCTAAGAAGAAAGAAGTAATGATTCCTGTCCAGTCTCCTTCCCTTGTCTTGTCACTGGATGTCTACAAATTGTGCCATGATTATTCTCAGGTGTTCTGATTAGCTGTGTATATAAGCCCTTCTGTCTCGTTGTCTAGATGGCATAGTACTATAAACACGCAGGTCCCCATGGCTGACTTTACTGGGCCATTTTGTTACAGTTCTTTCATTGTTTCTCCTCACAGTTTGTCTCTCCTGTTTTCCTCTTTTGGACTTTTTGTCTGGACTTTTTTTTGTTGACAATTTTTTTGTATCTATGTCACCTACCTACACCTGACATCCTGAAAATAGAATACCCTCCATTTGATTAAAATCTACATTTTTACATAATGCAATAAAATGTATTTGTGATACTTTGATAACACACAACAATAAATATGTAACAGTAAAGGGACTACAAAAAACAGAAAAACGTGGTCAGAATTTAGGATTCTGCTATGCATACAGTATAACATAGCTGGAGGTTTTCATATTAGCTGATCGTTTCCGAGAACACTTGACCCCTCTGGTTCATTTTGATTAGTCAGAACACAATCATTCCATGCTGGTGCCCGAGTCCGCTGGAAAAGGTGGTCTTGAGAATGATACAGCGACCGACCACTGGGCCAAATCATATATGGAAGCCAATCGTATAAGAGAACGGAAGAAAACCGTTGTTTAAATGCAACGTCATCAGTGCCGATCGTCTCCTCCGTCTCCTTTGTGTGCGAGTATCAGTCATCCTTTGGCCTACACAGTCATAGCTGATAAAGTAGGAAGGCAGGCAAGATCATTGCATCTTCCTCATTTTCATCTTCTCTTGTGTTGAACGGTAGGTGAAGTAGGTGCATACTGCCACCTGTAGTATTGGAGTGTAAATATGCAAGCGTGCCCGAAAACGGACAGCAAAACGATGTGAACGCTGGAAGTGGGGAGCAATCTTTCCTGGACATGGTACAAATCAATCTTGCCTAATGTGAAAATCAGAACATTGACTCATGATTGACTCCTGAATTTTGCACATTATCAGGTTAAGTTCATGCAGTTATTTGCCAAAATCTAATTATTACTGGCAACTTCCATTTAGCAAAACGACTACTTGTGGTGAAATAGGTAACTTTGTACTAATTACACTGTAGCTCTAAAAGTAACCATGTTTGGTCCAGATTACATACAGTAACTTCATACAAACTTCACGTTCTGTGTGCAGAGCAGGAATATTTATGGTATGGTAATGTTACTTATAAATAGATAAGATAGACATGATAGATTATATGCAGTACATATTCTGTACACTCGCCAGACAGACCTGTTAATGTTAATGTTAATGCAAATATCTAATCAGCCAATGACATGGCAGCAATTTAAAGCATTTAGGCATGTAGACATGGTCAGGATGATCTGCTGAAGTTCAAACTGTGAATCAGAATGGGGCAGATTTACATGACTTTGAACATGGCATAGTTGTTGGTGCCAGATAGGCGGATTTGAGTATTTCTGAAACTGTGGATCTACTGGGATTAGCAGTTGCTACTAGGTCTGAAAATGAGAAAATATCCAGTGATTTGGATATCCACATGGCTCACCAAAAGTGGACAATAAAAGGTTGAAAAAAGTAGCTTGGTCTGTCTCAATTTCTGTGGCGACATTTGGATGGTAGGGTCATATTTGGCGTAAAACAACATGAACGCATGGATCCATCCTGCCTTGTATCGACTGTTCAGGTTAATGGTGGTGATATAATGTTGAGGGAGATATTTTCTTGGCACACTAATGGCCTATTACGATCAACTGAGCATCATCTAAATACCATGATGTGGACATTGCAAAATAAAAAGACATAAAAGCTATGAAAGGGCCATAAGTTGTCAACAAACCTGATTTAATCTAAACATGACATTTAGTTTCTTCTTTTTAATCAAACTGCTCGTTACCTACATCAATAATACACCTAGTGAGTTTCACTGCATGTAACAATCACAAAGCAGAATCAGATATACAGTACAGCCACCTACCTGCTTCATCAAACAGTTTGACATGTCCTTCTGTTTTGATCGGGAGAAGCAATAAAATCGATTCTCAAAAGCCGCAAAACTGAATGCGGGTGATAAAAATGAATTGCCTGCATTAGACATTGAAGTGTCATGAAAGATAAGCGTTTCAACTCCCACCACAAGTGTGCATGCTCTGCCTGCTGGGCTATTCACTCTCATTTCCATTTACAAAAGCATCCATTTACGACCCAATGCTCCAAAATCGAATCATGCGAGCACTCGACATGCTAAAACACAGAGTATCATCTGTTCTCGCTTTTAAAAAGCATGGAGGGTTTTTTTTTTTTTTTTTGTGGTTGTTGCTGGATCTCTCAATGAGAAAACTTCCAAAGTTAAATTAATCACCAATTTTAGCTGGAAAATGGGCTTCACATAATCACTGGTGTCATAAACAGATGGGACAGTAATGGAGTAATCACAGCTATAGTGCAAACGAAGGGGTGTGTGTGTGTGTGTGTGTGTGTGTGTGTGTGTGTGTGTGTGTGTGTGTGTGTGTGTGTGTGTGGATAGCTAAAGTGTGAATGACTGAAGCAATCTCCGTAAACTAGAGTCAATATACAGTATGGAAAGTAATATTACCAGTAAATCAGTAAAGTTAACAACCATGCCTTTAAGTATGGAGTAAAAAAGAATAGTTAACAGTTAAAATGCAGTTTCATTAACGCAATTAAACCAGTACAAAGCAGCGCATTAAGGCTGCTTTCACAATATCTATTTTTAATCTTAGCTTCGAGCACAAATTTAACATGTAATCCTGTGGGAAGTAGACGTGGGACCGGCAGAATGAGGACATGAGGGGGAAAAAAAGAAAAAAAAGAAAAAAAACACTGATGTCAGCATTTTGTTCGTCACAGCAGAGCACTTTCAAAAGTTTCCAAAAGTTAAAAAAGTAGAGTATATCCTTAGGAACACAAGGAGAACCAGTAATGTATGGTCACTGGGAGATGACGATGCTACAGGGTACGTACTGGCCTCTTTGGTTGGACGGGATGGCCGAACCGCTCCCCTCAATCACACCCACTCATGAGCATCTTTGAGATTATAAACTGCATGCAGACAGATGTTAATAGTGCACTTGGTGTGTTTCCTCCAGATTCTCTGGTTTCCTCCCACAGTCCAAAGACATAGAGATTAGCTAATTGGTGTTTCCAAATTGTCTGTAGTGTATAAATGAATGTGTGTGTGCCCTGCAATAGACTGGCACCCCATCCATAGTGCCCTGACTCACCTGGGATAGGGTCCAAGCTTCCCCAAACGTTTGAGGCTGGTGACTCTAAATGAACGTCTCCTCTGCAGCAGAGGTGAGTTTTGTTCTTGCTTTCCTGGGAAGGTCTTCATGAGAGCCAGTTTCATCACGGTGCTTGATGGGTTTTGCAAATGCACTTGACAAAACTGTTCTTGCAACAATTATTAGAGAACAGCTGACCTTTCTGTCTTAAATGCTGCTGTTACTTACCCAATATCATATGTGTTGTTTCATAATTAAAAAAACAAACAAAAAAAAGTAGAAAATGACTGGTACTTTTTTTTTCTTCTCTTCACAGTTTTTTTACTTGTTCCCTGGAGACCCCATCTGAATGTCTAAAATAACTAAAAAGTGAATTTTGTATAACAGGCATCCTCTACAATATAAGCAGAATCTTGCTGTATGAAATACCCAATTAGATATATGTTAGATCTAATCATATTTCAAACTGCAGTAAATTCTAAACAGATGGAAGCTGATTATGATGTGTTGCAATATTATGAGGGGCGGTCATAAAAGTCGTATTATCGTAGGAAGAAACGTAAAAAATTTGTTCAAATTATGCCACCAGAAATTAGTATGTTTATGAAGATAAAAAACAAAACAAGGTACAGTTCCGCATGATATGGCGAACGCATTTAAAAAAATGTAAGTGCGCCTCTTTTTACATTACAACACGCCACCCCATTCAGCTTACAAAACAGTGAAACTTGCAGGCGACTTGGGAATCAAAATTCTACCTCATCCGCCCTACTCCTCCGACCTCTCACCCAATGAACTCGTCCTCTTCCATTACGTGAAGGAACCACATCGTGGCAGGCGTTAAGAGGTGATCGTCGAGGTGGAACTTTTCCTCAAGAGCCAAAAAGAATGTTTCTTCATAGACGCTCATCTATTGTTTGGTGTAATGTGTCTTAGGTGGTAGACATGTAGAGAAGTACTAAGCTCACGCCCAACGTTCTTTTTCATTACATTATTTTTTCTTAGCAATAATAACAATTTTATGATACTGTTATATTATTATGAAAAGCCCTGTGTTAAGTCGGAGATGTTAATTTCCAGAAAGAAAGAAAGAAAAAACACTAGGACTGTTATAAAGATAGAATGCACACCTTCTGATCAATTAGAGTCAAGCCTACAGTGTTGAGGGAATAAGTGGGAGTACGGAACAACAAACAACCGGCTGTGCTGTTATACAAAAATAATGCATGCCGGGGGGTGTGATGTGGCACAAGGGACAAGGCAGCCCCGCACCTCATGTTATGATGAACCCTCATTCTTTACCAGCCTCTCGCTCTCTCACACATACAGTATGCATACACATAGTACACCCTGCTGTTTGGCTAAAAAGACTAGAAAAGAAAATGTAATCAAGATTGAGTATTTACAACCAAGGCTCTTTCCGTAATTACTGATTAGGGGGAAAAAAACGTCACCACATCAATGATAATAGGAATGACTTTGTTAAACAACTATCATCGTTAGTGGCAATAACGTATATATTATATATAAACATACTCAGGTCAAACCGGGACCTCTGATAAAATTTCTAATGTCACCAAATGGCAGAAGAGATGCATCTGTTTGTGAGAACTGTACACATAATCACCACACCGTTACCACTTGCAGATTACAGCAACTCAGCTGGGAGTTATTGCCACAGCCCAAGCCGTTTCCACATGTTTGGGGCATTAAAGGGGTTATTTAGTATCACACATGAAGCAGTCGTTTCGATCATAGCTATGGCTACCTTGATGGTATTCAAGCACTAGTGAAACATTTACATTTAGGCATTTGGCAGACGCTCTTATCCAGAGCGACTTACTTTTTGTTTTGTTTTTTATCTCAGTTGAGGGTTAAGGGCCTTGCTCAAGGGCCCAACAGTTGGAACTTGGTGGTTGTGGGGTTTGAACCTGGGATCTTCCGAACCGTGGTCCAATGCCTGAGCTACCCCTGGCCCTCACTGTAGCAGGGAATTATACAGCGATTTACACTTATAACTATGTTCTGTTATTTGGCACAATCAAAAGTATCAGTTTGACTTGAACACTTCTTGACATTAAGCTGGATTTACATAATAGAATAATAAAATATGTATATATGTATATGTGTGTGTGTACATATACAGTATGGAGGCTAATAAGGAGCCTTTAAAAAGACCCCTTCGCTCCAACTCATTGTGTAGAGAGTACTTATGCATCTTTTCATGCCCATTCAGTTTATGCAAAAGTTAGTTAATTTTATTTATTTTGTTTTCAAAGATCAAACGTCTCGGTTTGACTTAAACTTTTTTGTTTAAGTGCCGTTGCTGTTACAGTATATGAAAGTAATGCAGTATGAAAACACAAATTTGAGCATTCGACCATGCAGTGATATAAAATATTTATTATTCTTTAAATATAGGCCAAAAATTGCAAAATAATAAGAAATGAAGAGCGATAATGCGGATTGCATTTTGGCCCAAATGAAAAAAACTGTTTTAAATAAGGCTAGTGCTATTGATTATATAAAAAAAAAGGCCATAAAAAGGTGAAAGGGTACTACCTTAACCATACATATTCATATAAACCGAATGTGCTGAAATTAATGGCACTGACATGTGCTGATTTAACATTTTCTTGTACCATGGCTATTAAAAATATGCTATATTCCGATTGACTGTCAGTTATATTGGTTTGTAGTAGGACACACAACTTATTGTCCAGACTATAATTAGGCCTGCTGTTATTTCTTTATTTTGTTTCATAGAATTTATTAATGTATCTCAAAATATTTTTTTAATATAGTGCGGATGATTTCTAGTCTTTATGTTTTAGTGATTAAGGATATGCAAACGCACAGTCTGGATCCATACACACATTATTTATTCAGACACATCTAATAGTATATAAAATAATAACAGCACTATAATATCTCTGAAGGTACAGTACTAATCCAATTAAGGCTTGGTAATTGTCCAAATTTGGAATATTATGCTTTGGTAAAAGTCATTTTAAGCAAGTGTTAGGATTATGTGTGAGTATTCTGATGTAAAAGGCCATACCTACTTACAAACTTATCTGTATTTAAGGAAACTGTTTCGCAATTAAGTAATTTACATGGATACATTACAATACATAATTTACATATAATAATAATAATAATAATAATAATAATAAAACTCATTTCTTTAAGTCCATAGATGTCCTACATTAGGTCTTTCGAATGCATCCATGGCAACAGTATTAACATGTTATCTAGGTGTAAACTTGTTTGTTTCCACCTTTTTCCTAGTGACGCTATACACTGTGAATGATGGTAAATAAAAAAAAAGGCATTCCAACACCAATGAGTCGGAATCAGTGTGCAAAAACACATAAATGTGAGAAAAACGGAAATAAATAGCTTATTGCTACGGTATGCTATAAGCTATTTATTGTTTGCTAAATACAATAGCATAGATGCATTGTTAATGAGTTGGGTTTTTAGAGGACATTTGATATTATTTTGATCGTTGTTGTTCACAGAAAACATTTAGATGAATATTGTGGGTGCTTGAAATGTGGTTGCAATTACAACAGTAAAAGGACACTGTAAATATTTGGATATATATATATAAGAGAAAGAACTGCCAGTATTACAAACTGTTAGAGTGAATGTGTGATTTCTTTGCATCACATGGGTGTTAAAATGCGCAAGTGGAAAAAAAATCTTATGTGGACATTTTACAGTTCGCTATAATTCCACCTCCCACATTTTTGCCACGATGGATAAATCAGCCTGTGGTTATTTTTTATTTCTGTGGTTAATTAAAAATGCAATTTAGTGTCGATAATATGACAGAAGATATGACAGAGTTTAGAAATCCTGACTGCCGCACAGTGCATAGCAGAAACAACCATATAATTCATATTAATAATAAATTATAATATATATATTAATATATATAATAATTAAATAATTATTTATAATAGTAGTTAGCAAGGCACATTCACTGACTGATACATTAATAAAAATACTCAATCAGACAATCATGTCACAATGATGGAGTGCACAAAATCACGTACACGGCGCAATGAGTTTTGTCTAATGTTCATGTTAAACATCAAATTAGGGGAAAATGAGAGTCAGTTGCATGGTTGAAGCAGTTTTTAGTATCCCTGAGTATCTCAACTTATTTCGTTTAAGTTTCATGCACAACAGTCTCCAATGAGCAAATGAGCAGGTAGATTTTATTTATTTATTTTTCGGGGAGAAGACAGACAAGAAGATTGGCCAAAATGGATTAATCTGAAACGAAAGCTAAAATAAATATAAAAATAAAACTAACTACTTATTACAACCATGGTGAGCTAAAAAGTACACCCACACAGTATGAGGCTGATGGGATACAACACCATAATAAAGCTAAAGTACCATACAAAAGTTACAGTGCTGAAAGGCAAGAACTTGAATTGAAAGGTATGGGCTCAACAAATATGGACGTATTTATTGAAATGGCCGCAGATGGTATGTAACTTATTAAATCAAATGCATGTCCAACAGCATGGTAACAACAACCACCATATACAGTACATACTGTATAAAGATTCATAAGAAGCACTTTGGACAGTCAGAATGCATGTTATGCATAAACACTTCTCAAAACAAAGGAAAAAAGAAAAAAAGAAAAAACCTCTAACCTCTGAATGTGTATTTGCATTTCTGTACATGCATAGATGCGTATTGACTGGCACATGATAAGGCCACTGGTGAACAACTCCCTCAGATGAGGATGCACGCTTCAGTAAAAAGGGGTCAAAGCAACAGGACACAGACCAAACAGACGAGTGGTGCTGTGCATTTTCCATTGGCTGATCGAGCATGAAGGGGCCTCTCCAAACACATAGAGGTCAAGACTAGCTTGTCAATCCAGAGGCCATTCCTTAGTCAAGTCAAAGAAGGACAAGTTTCCCTGACACAATATCGACATGGACACTTCAAACACCAAAACAGAGCTATGAATAAGGAACACTTATGTGTATTACCTCCAAGCGCTGATAATACATTCATGCTAAGGCTTTTGGAGGCACGTTATCAGAATAAATATTGGGAAAGCGAAAAAGGAAAGAAGATAACGCCTTGCAGTTTTGCATGAATAGACAGAAGATGTTTGAATATGCCTACCTTCTCAATTTAGCAAACAAATAGCTGTATGATTGCGCTGCTGGATTCTTGCTATCAGACGCTGGTGTTGCTACAAGTTTGGGAAATTAATTACTTTGAAAATTAATTAGTTTTCAAAGGGAAGAAGAGGTTGAAAATAAATACAAAGCTGGCAAAGTTGTTAACATGAAAACCCTGAAGGATTTTGATGCAAAAACCTGAGAATGCTGAACGTCTTGGGTCAAGACGGCACTTTCAGGACAAAATTTAAATATCCGCTACCAGAAGCACTTGCACGTCTTTTTAATGACCTACAGTACCTTTTGCAAGTTTATTCATATTTGCTCTGACAATTATTATTATTTTTTTTTTTTTATCTAAAAATTTTAGGTTAAATCTAAAAGTTTTAGTGCATCTTTCATATCAGCAGAGGGATGTGTCAATAAATATTATTCTACAGTTACACTGGAGATGTAGGCACCTTTTCAGACAACATAATGTGATTGATGATTGGTTGAGTTTTTAGTACAGGTCTTTACATTATGACTTTCAAGAACACCAAATGAAAACACGAACATGTATTTCAGTCTCTACATAAGACCACCATACAATGACAAAGTAGGCAGGACCAATAAAAACAATCCAGCTAAAACAGCTAATAATAATAATAATAATAATAATAATACCCAACCGATTCCCAAATCTAATCCTTTCTAATTCTTGGCTTTGGGATGCAGAAGTTGAATGATTTTGTATGGTTAAGGGCCTTGCCCAAGGGTCCAACAGTATCAACCTGGAAGTAGCGAGGTTCCAACAGCTGAGCAGCAACCTACAACCTCAAAAGCCTAAGCCACTATTTGGGGCCTACCCAAATGCCCAGCAGGGGCAGCGCAGCAGTAGTAGGCTCTTGAACTCATGACCCTCCGATCATCAACCCAGAGCCGTAAGCCACCACTGCCCCATAATAATAAAAATAATAATAATAACAATAATAATAATAATAATACTGAACAATTAGTGAACATTAGGAAATTAGTGAACATTAGGAAATAAATACTAGAACTACTAAGCAATAGTTCTACAGGCAGAAATGGCATGTTGAGAGTTGACAGAAAGGCTACAGTTTACTTCAGCAGCACACTTGCACTTACACACTTGCTTGCAAGAAGGCATTTTTGAAATACTCAAACCATTCAGTTATTGTGAACATTAATTAAAGCTCCTGGCCTCTTTATTAGATAATTGGATGAATGAGCATTTTAAAAGTTCCTAACCTAATTGAAAGCATTATTTTTCTTCCGGGGTTCCAGTGTAATTTCAAGAAATTGTCGCTCAAGCCTTAATATTTTCCAATAAGCCTAAATTCCCATTAAGCAACCATCACTGCCTGCACGTCTGGCTACAGCAAGATATGAAGCCGGAAAGTTGTACGAATTCTTCCTACAACTTTTCAAGCTACAAATCAAATAGGCTCAATAACTGGAAAATACATGACACTTACATAATAACTGTATAAAATATCTTCCTAATCCAGCTATCATTTGGAGATTAGGACGGCTAATGGCAGCAGTGTAGTGCATGAGATAACAGCTCAAATCGAGTGGACTGTGGGCTGTGAAGCTAAAAGAGAATCATGACCGTATTCAGCTCATTCTAGTTTTTCCATGAAAATGAAGATCCCCCACTCTCCCTGTCCAAAACAGGCATTGCCATGGAAACACCTGTTCGTATCCAATGTTAATGGCAATGTGGCGCCACGCTGCAGTTGTAGAGCTATAACAACATTACAGTGCTTTCATTAAAGGTGGGGATGACTGCGATCCTGTGTCCTGACAAGGTATTGATTTATATAAATATAATTGAAAAAGATAGCTGTCAGGTAACATACTTTCTTGACTATATGATTGTACAAAGAGATCATGATGCCTTGAGATCATGATAAGTAAGGAAAGAAAGAGCTACAGTATATAGAATATTATCATTACATATATTCGACTAATTTAAATTTTCTAAAGTATCTGTGCAAACACAACAAGTAATGAATATATCACTTGTTGATGTGCAGTTACAGGAAAAAATTTATTATTAATTACTTAATTATCTGTTACTACCCTTTGAAAATGTATTATTGATATGTACAACGGCAAAATTATTCTTCCCGCAGGAAAAATAAACATACAATGATCTGTCCGCACAACTTTGTTTTCAAAAGTTACATACCTTTTTTTTTGGTGTCACACGTTTGTTTGTGTTTCGTGAGGATTTGAGCAATTTTTAGGGAGATTACGGTCATTTCTGTCTTCTGAATACTCTGCGTGTTTACCATAAACTATCGCATTGATTGGGTCTGTGAGTGCTGCATAAAGACACGTCTACTTTGAGGGCAAAAGCATCATATTCATCTAAAAAGCGATGACTGCTGAGATGTAATCTGGTACAAAACTGCTCATGATGTCCCTTCTACTCAACATTTTGATTTAATTTATGGCGAGATTTAACTTCAGGTAAATACCTAACAACTGCCAAAGTTTCACTAAATTCTGGTAAGGCAGTTCTGCATGATGCTGTGACAAATTCGGCTGGACAGATATACATACATGCAGATATAAAGACAGAAAGACTGGTTTTGGGTCTTCCAATGTATGAAATGTAAAGATATCGCGGTGCCCTGTGATGACCCACAGAGGATGCACATGTGAGCTATCACCTGCCCAGGTTGGTAGCCGGCAGGGGAGCTGGCTGGTGGGTGGAAATTGGCAGGTGGCCAAATTGAGAATAAAATGAAAAGAAAGAAAAAAGTAATGGGGCAACAGCGAGCTCTTCAGAGGAGCATTGACGACTAACAAATTGAGGCAGCTAGGTCAACTGTTGAACTCACTGAAGCCAGCAGTGTTTGGGGAAATCTGAACCAACCTCTCAACTGCCTCAAGTGACTCCAAGTATTAAAGTTACATTCAAGTGTCATTCCATGTACAGTTTCTTCAGAATTCACAAAGGAGCATTAACACTGAGTATGACCCTGTGAAGCCACACGTTATTGAGTAAATATCTCATTTAAATACACTCATGGCTGACATTTGTTTCTCATGGGTTCATTTCAATGTTATTTCTTGCTATTATCATGTGCTGGCACAATATTAGCTGTAATATCATATCAACAGGATGTTTATAGGATGTTTTCATTTTCATTTCCCTTGAGGAATAATGAAATATTCCCTGCAAGACACATAGCTCAAGCAAATAAGGAGAGAAATGCATGCTATACAACATTGCAGGGCTGAGGCCCATGCAAACTGTTCAACTAGATTAGACATCTCGTCTTGATGTTGCAGACCTAGAACACCTAGGGATGTAGCAATCTGCTCACCTCGGCCTTGGCTTGTCACACCGCGCTTTCCGCTCGACTTCCTCACCCTCAGATATAAAATTCTCATGAAAGGAACTCGCTCATATCTACCTGAGGCAACTTCACTTTCTCAGATACAAGATGTATGCTTTAAAAACACCTGTCATTTACAGTATATCTCCCCCCTTCAACAATGCTAATACTGCTTAGCAAAGAAATTTTTGTTTAGGTCACATAGTAAAGAAAAAAAATAAAAATTTGTCACACAAATTTAGACATTGCATTTGCAACATGTACTGTATATGTACGTACAAAACAAGAATGTCGCTAACCAAGCAAACCAACAGCATTAATTAGCTAACATTAGCTCACACTTGCTGACTAAGACATTATGGATTTGTGTTAAACCAAAGGCTTATCAAGGTATATTATATTTCTTTCCTTACACAAATGTTGGTAATTTATCTTAGTCGAAAAAAGTTACTTACTAGCTAACTTTCCTTTATGATATTTGAAAACATCCTGCTTTTTGTGCTTTTTTTTCCCTTTAGATTTCATGCTAACCAAATTTAGCTAGGAACATGTTACCTGCAAAAGTCCTACAGTAGCATGATGCTAAAATTACCAATTGTGTTTGGTCAAAAGTACTTTGAATTTTTAATTAGTCCACCACTGATGTTTATATTACTACAGACTTGAATTGTCTTTTCTTTAGTATCAACTTACAAAATGAATTGATTGGCAGTAACTGTGGGCAGATTATAAAAAAGGAAGAATTATTATAAATGTATCGATTTCCAACGTTTTAAAAGTCTGACCTGCTGATTCCAACTTTGTCAGGTTCACATTTTCTGCCTTTCTAGTTACAGGACTTTATTTACTCACTCACTCACTCATCGTCTATACCACTTTATCCTATATACAGAATCGCACGGGGCCTGGAGTCAATCAGCCTAGACTTAGACAAGGCAGGGTACACCCTGATGAGATGCCAATTTCCATTACAGGACACACATACACTTACATGCTCATTCACACACCTTGAGCAATTTGGGAATACCAATTAGACTAATCTGCATATCTTTGGACTGTGGGAGGGAAGCAGAGTACCTGGAGGAAACCTGCCAATCACAGGGAGAACATGCAGACTCCATGCACACAGATCCAAGGCAGGAATTGAACCCGAACCCTGGAGGTGCAAGGCAACAGTGCTAACCTCTAAGCCATGTTCCGCCTCGACTTTCTTTAGTAAAACGTAATTTTATTTACAAATACAATCCAACTAAAAATGATTTGACAGTTACCGACCTGGAAGGACAAAGGCTGTCACATGGTTCCTCTGAGACATGTGATGTCAGCATCTTTCCCATGGTATTTTTAAGAGGTGGGAGGAAAGCGATAACCATGTGAGCAGATTGGTTAGTGTGACTTGCTGTGAGAGTGTCTGAGAGTATGCCACACCTCCTCCATGAAAGCACAGCCATTCTGCTCCTTAGACTACTGGTTAAAGCCTGATCATTCTTTCACCTGTCATGAGCAGGGTTGGGTGTAACATGATATAAAGTACTTGGATTACTTTTTTGATGTAACGAGTAATCTAACGCGTTAGGTCTGCCATTTAAGTTCTCAGTTATTTAGTTTTTTTTTTTAATGTGTGTGTGTGTACAGTATGTCTGTGTGAAAGTCGTCCTACAAGCCCCGATAACCTGCCCCCCTCTGTTATTCTTGCTGTTATACCCCTATCTCACCTACAGTAAGTGGTTTGAGGACCGACATGTGGAAAGAAACCTAATCACAGTGCTAAAACTCGCGGTGAATCATGATGAACAGTACTTACGGCCACCACGCGAAACCGCATAGATGAGTTAGGGGTATTAGTAGTTAACAGATTATGGGCCAAACTTCGCTGAGTGATTATGGTAGAATAATTATAAAGGTCTTGACTAAAACAACATGCATGAGGAATCACAAAGGAGTTTTCATTTTCTGCAATGGATAAGTACTCTAACTAGTTACTTTTATCAGAAATTAATGTTGCAATGTAACTAAGTACTTTTTAAAGGCAGTAATTTTGTAATGTAATTAGTTACTTTAAAAAGTAACGTCCCCAAACACCGGTCATGAACAATCATGCCAAAAGCCATCCAAGCCCAATCAGTCTGTGAATCTTTTATAATTGTGATATGGTAAAGTTTTATCTTAATAAATATCTTGCTTAATATAGTCAGTAGAAGCTTATTTAGTTACTTTGGAAGGGGTCTTTAATGTCAGTACTAAAGCTAGAGGGAAAGACTATAACTGTAAGTTTTTCCATCAAGGTAAAATCTGCAAGATGCTTCACTATTTTCCTTTAACAGCATGCACCAAAGTGTTGTATTCTTTAAAGAGTATACTGTTTCACGTTATCAAAGGTACAATTAGCATCTTACAAAATATATATTTTTAAGTAGTGATAATGAGTGTCCAACAAATACAGTACAACAAATACTGTCAAATACAGACAACTGACATCAGTTGTGTTCAACACCCTAACACAGAAGAGAACATTTTAGACTGGACATGCATGGGTCAGCGATAACATTAACACCAACCCTAGATGGACTTAACAGCAATGATCACAGCACAGCAGCAAACTGGTGACAGGATCATGGGCAACCCAAGGCTTATCCAAGCCTGTAGGGACCAAAGGCCAGCCAATCTGGTCTGATCCCAAAGACAAGCCAATGAAGCACAAATCACAGAAAACATCAATGCTGGCCTTGATAAGAACACACACACACACACACACACACACACACACACACACACACAGCACGCAGCAGACTCCAATCTGATCATGCACTGAAACTGAAACAAATCTGATCTATGAGGGCCTCACCCTGCAGCCCACAACACACAAATAATCTTGTGGAGTCATACCCCTTAAAAGCCAAAGCTCCCCTGATGGCGGAAGGGGAACCCAAAACCTAGGTGGTAATAATGTTAATGGTTTTATCTGTTATGGCAGAGCAGTATAAATAGACATTGATGAAACAAAAAGAAAGGATGCATTACGAAGCACCCTCTATCTGCCTACATTGATATTTAGGACCTTAAGATGTAAGGTAGACCAAAGACATGTACAATGTTGCTTTTTAATGCACAAGAGGACTTACATCTATAGCATGACAATTTTTTTTTATTTCATTTTATTTATTATTGTATACAATTAACTCCTAACAGAACATGTGTCGCAAAATGTTGCAATGGTAACATGTCTGTCAAAGAATGCCAGCCTTTGCTTAAGTCAGAACTGGGTGGGATTTTATTTAGGAAAAAAAAAAAAAAGATTGAATTAGAAGGATGCATGAAAAACTAAGTGTGACCACGTTGCTCATTTCAATCCACTGGTAACCAATGTACAGTATGCATTTAAATACCATGACATTTTTAGTGTACAGTATGAACACCTAACTGATACAACCTTCGTTAGCAATGGAAACATGTATTAATTTTTTTTTGTGCTCAAAAAGAAGACAATACTGGTGGGTGTTTCACACTGGAAAATCTCTAAAGATTGCGGTACTATCAAAGTTGGGTAATGTGCAACCTTAATATAACAACAGAGTGCACTGAGAGCATAACATACCATGGATTATAGGCTATTTAAAGAAGCCCAAGCTGTGATCACTTCCTGATACAGAAACTGAATTTTTTATTTATAATAAAATAAATAGAATGTCAAGTGTAACTGACACCGGTAGTACATACTGTTTAAGAAAGGTATAAACATCCAACTGGAGTTTAGATAACGCCCCCCCCCCCCCCCTTATGGTAAGGGTCATCAACTTTCAGCTCATTTTCTGGATGGGAGGCTTGGTTCAGTTTTGTTAAACTGATCCACGCACTCAGTTGATCAAAATATTTTAAAAATTAAAACAGGTTTTGGTTTTTTTTTTGTTTAGTGACTCTTTGGATAAATACAAAAGCAATCACATGCATATACTGTATGCATGCATCACACAGGATTTTTTTAATTCAACATTTCTGGACTGATTAGTAACATTATGACTTAAATAATCCAGAAGTAAAACTAAACGGTAAATGTGGATTTATTCTCTGCCTTAAGTTTAAAATCAGTTTGAGACTCTTGGGGAAAAAGTTGTGATAGCAGGTCTGCTGCGATTTTGAGTACAAGCCGAATTAAAGCAACAGTCAGAGTTTCTATTTCAGAGCACATGGTGCTAGACAAAAGCGGTCATCTGAAATACAAGTGAGAAGCAAAAAAAAAAAAAAAAAGTGTTTTATTCTAGGCAGGCTTGTGGTGGCTCTGGAGGCTATTCTGGTAAACCTGCAGGAGAACTCACCTGAAATGATATACTAGTCTCTCACATAGAACCATGTGCACACACTAGTGATGGGAGTCAGTAACCAGTCCGGGATGAGTAACTCAATCGATAATCAATTAATATTCTGTTTAACCGCACGCTACAATGTTTCTTGCACTCTTTGTGTTTGCTGAAAATCAATCACACCACTGTTCACTACTACTACAACCAGACTTTGTGTGTTTGTACTACTAAGCAGTTCAGCATGTAAAATTTAATATGACATGTTTTAGTAATTTCTAAAAAAAACAGTCAATTGCTTGAATTGCACAGGAAATCGACCCATCGTCGGATATAATTGAGAATTGTCCCATCAATAGCACTCACACAAACATTTACACACTTATTCTGTAGATGCGATTTAGCACCCCACCTCACCTTACACATAGACAATAGCCAACCAGACTGACAATATCCTGAGCTCAGGATCAAACCCAGGACCCTGGAGCTGTGAGGCAGCAACACCAACTACTACACAACTAATCGTTAACAATTAAGCATGAAAAAGGTAACCGTTCTCACCATTCAGTCATGATAAGTTGCTTATCTAGACCTTGGCACCAGGGGACTTTTTGCAGTGTTAATAGACTTTGTGCAAATGACTTTTTAAAGGTGTAATCAGTAGCATTTGGTTGGTTTCTGTGCCCCATATTACTCGAGATTTACTGTACTGGCACCATATCTTGTGATGGCATTCGAAAGTGCCATCTGCTACCAAACCAACCAGAGCTGCGGAGAACAAAAGAACTACACCATCAAAGAACTATTAGAGTAACATCACATCACAATGGACTGTATGAAATTCCCAACTACACAGAACATACAGTACAGCTTACAGGTACAATGTGAGTGTTTAGTAGTAATGCCGGTTGTTGTGTAGTGTGTGCTACACATTGCTCACATCAGTGGAAAAGGAAAGGTTCAATTCCTTTTGTGCCTTGTTTCCTAAAATGTTGCCAAGTATGTAATTTCCCTCTTAAAAATCTGGGCTTCAACTGCCAGTTGTATTTTTAATGCAGTCTAGAAATAAACTATTTAATAGGAAATATAGTAAATGTACAGTATATTTATTAAAAATAGATGAATTAAATAGTATGCATGTGCTTATTATGTATCGATAAATAAAAAGTGCAGATTCCTTCTTTATAGACCTTTTGCTGTCTTCTGATTATCATAACGTCAGTCACAAAAGTGGATGGCTGCAACACTGTTAACCAACATTAGACTACTATGAATTTTCCGTGCTAATTACATTCGAGGTGTATTTTGAAGCCGAAGCAATAACACAACGATTACCTGATAATTACTTGATCATTATCTGATTTCCTACTGGATTACCTGATACTTTGTCGCAAAATGTAACATGACAATTATAACCATAGTACTGGGA
Organism: Clarias platycephalus; assembly: GCA_030068275.1. Lineage (NCBI taxonomy): Eukaryota > Metazoa > Chordata > Actinopteri > Siluriformes > Clariidae > Clarias > Clarias platycephalus. The sequence continues at coordinate 7,696,464 of JAQQZT010000016.1, read as the reverse complement.
CAAGGCACAAATAGTGAAGGCTAGGTGACTGGGTGAGAACAACCGAAACTGCAGCTCTTGTAAGATGTCCCGAGCCTGTAGGGCAGGACATACCAAAAGTGGTCCATAGATGGAAAACCGGTGAACTGGTGACAGGGTCATGGACGGCCAAGGTTTACTGATGCACACTGGGAGCAAAGGCTGGCTCATGTCCAATGGAAGACTCACATTGCTGGAAAGGTTACCGTTGGTTCCCAGAGGACGGTGTCAGCACGCAGTTTTGGTGGCAAAATGGGGGACCTACTAAATATTAGGTGGGTAGTCGTATTGTAGTGGCTGATTGGTGTGTTGTTGTTTTTTTGCACTGTAAAAGGGCACATTTAGGTTTTTCACAATGAAAAATCCTTAAGCTGGAGCAAGTGCAATATTAATAGTACTTCCAAATATTGTTTAGTGTAGTAGAGTGGGGTTTGGTATTAGTGCCCCTGTACAGTACCTGCTAAGAGTAATGGGTTTGTTTGTGCACTTAGAGGTAGGCTCTTGCCCTATAAACGTGTCCCTCCCTAAATCTGATCAGGTTTCATGGGAAATTGTTGTTATTGCCCCCTTTAAAGCCAGCTGCGATTTAATTGGTCCAACAAAGTGTTTGCTTTATCCCCTACAAGTAAATGAACTACCTAGCAGTGAGGAGAATGATTGCCCTATCTTAAGGGAAAGAAGAAAACGCGTTTTGCTGCCCCACAGAAATCAAGGTAATAGATATGAAAATGAAAGACATAAATATATAATATCTCCCCTCTCTCTCGTTTCCTCAGCTTATTACTCCGAGTCAAACTCAGGATACAGGTCCTAGATGACACACGGGTGGTTTTGTGCAGTCTCAGTTGTTGGGTTATAGAGTATTCAGTGTGTGTTTGGGAATGTGAAAGTAGACAGTCCGGGGTGAGCCAACTTTAAATAAGTGGTGGAAATCTCAGCCGATGGCTCTCTACACCACTGTAGAATATTTATTATAAGCATCTGTTTTGGAATGCAAATTACCAGACCTGAAAAAGGTAAATACAAATTTTCTTTGCTGAATTTCTTTCACTGTATGATGGCGGTGACTAAAATATATTATAGCGGAAATAGATTGTGACTTTATAATAAAACAAATTGGAATTTTATACAGTAAACAATTGCAAATGTGGCTGCAGCATATTGTACAAGGATAAGTTGCAAAAAGAACTTTATGCTAATGTGTTTTAACTTTTCTTGTCACACATTTTTGCATGCAGAATGCATCTCACAGGAGGATTTATCCTCCTGCTGACAACCAGTTATATTAGACAGAAGGCTAAAAATATAATATCTATCTATTGCTCCACAATGAAACTATTATTATCAAGTAATGCATTATATTAGGCCGGATAGGCACTGTGCGATTTTTATTGATCGTGTACAACATGTTAACTCGCGTTATACATTTTAATTGGCTTTTCTGCACGTCCTGAAACTGTGACCTCTCTGCTCACATGGTATGTCTGAGTATCTGAGCACGATGTGAATACTTAAACTGAAAGGGTTTGTTCCAATAAAGTTCTATCTAAACAAGACGAAGTTTGTGACAAAAAAAAAAGGTTGAGGAGATGTGGAGAATACTGTCTAACTGATTTACAGCACGAATCAGAGGTAGGTGCACACGCGCACTGAGGCGAGTTCATGCGGCATCTTGGAAAATCAAACCATGGGCCTGCTTACATTGCAAGACAGCCGACCAGCTGAAATCCACGTAGAGCCAGATGGTTGGCCGTTTGGATGATTAATTGGGCACCAGGACCCTGCTCACACACCACATCATACAACAACTGATCGGGTTGAATTATAAAATCAGGTTGATTATGAAATTCGTATGGGGCCACTGGTTTGGGGCTAAAATCCAGTCTTGCATATCAAGGCTCACTAAAGATATAATAATAACGTCAGAAAAAAAACAACTCTATCTTAAAAGCTAAATCCAATTCCGATTTTATTTGGTCAGATCAGATTTGCATGTCATGACGGTTCAAATTCATAATTACAACTGACTCTAATGTGGACGCGTCTGTCTTCTGAAACGACACACATGTGCATATTGATAAGACTTTGCTCGCTTCATCTGGGTTAAACGCGCCATATTGGTGTGACCACTCATCCATTTCAAACAGTGATTGATTTTACTTTGGGATTTAGCTCTGGAGGATGACAAGCAGTTAATCTGTATTTGGTGAGGTCCAGAAGAAGGAAGCAAACCAGACATGTCACTTGAGCTGGTTTAGCAGCTGTTGCTAGCGCCGCCTCACCCACTGACATATCTTTATTTTTACAGGAGGACTATGCAGTGATTGCAAAGCCCTAGGCCATTTATACTGTCTCTGCTGACAACACACCTTAACTAACTGCCAACAACTTTAATATGTTTAATAAGTGACTTTAGGGTGTAGCGTATAATCCCAAAAGTATTTGGATGCCTGATCACGTTCATGTATGCATGTTAAATGTTCCATTCTATAATTAGTCTACCTTTTGCGGTAACATTTTGTTACATCTTGGAGAGTGGATGTGAGGATGAGAGCATTGGTGAGGTCAGACACTGATGTTTGGCGAGAGACCCTGGCACATAGTTGGCATTCCATTTTATCCCAAAGATGTTCCGTAGAGCTGAGGTCAAGGCTCTGTGCAGGGCACGGGTCCTTCCTCATCCAACATTGGCACACTATGCCCTCATGAATGTTGCACAGGGCACAGAGGGTTGTCATGCTGAAACAGATTTTGGAACTCAGTGAAGAGCCATCTAAACATTGTGAAAATGATACAATCTTAAGATCAAAAAGCATGACTACTATTCTTTAATTTGCTAAAACTACTTCAGGCACAGTTTAAGCTCTTTCTTTTTGCTCAATCAATGAGCATCCATGGTCTAATTACACTCTTCAGTTGCTATTACCTCACTATCACCATGCTCCTGGCAGTCTCATCGTATTCTTTTATCGAATCCCATTTAGTTATGTTACACCACTGGATCGCTACACTGGAAAGGTGTTCGGCTCTGCGTGCTTACAAACACTCGGCCTGTCACTTCATCCTCATTATAAACTCTTAAAACAAGCCGAGCATGACCCACTACTCAAAACTGCCTTCGTGAATGAATTACTAAAATGTTTCTAAGCTTTAACAGCTTTAGCCTTGGTGGTGCTAAAGTAATAATAATAATAATAATTCTGGTTTAAATGTACAAATCTAATTAGTCGTACTAACATTCCAGCTAAACACCTAACTAAAAAATAGATGAATCGACAGCGTAATTAAAAATAAACTGCAGGGAGTATAATATGTACACTATTCTAACACCAAGCTAATTATATCTAAAAATTCATAAGCTTAAATCACAGTATGTGCTTGCACGTGCTTTCGCAATTGATAATACCATCTTTGAAAATGTCCTATGAGCTTTATGAGCTTTTGCCTGGTCTATTCAAGCATTGTCTCTTCAATTTCAATTTGAATGGCATTTAATCAACTTTCACTAGTGTTTGGATACCATGAAGATAGAAAGTTTTCTCATTCCACTGGTGCCATGATCGGACTGCCTGCTTCATGTCTGCAATGCTGGCCTCCCAGGAGCTCCTTTAATGGGACAAATACTGTATATGAAAATGACTTGGGGAGAAATCAGGACTGTACAGCTTCCAGCTGAGTTCCTGTAATGTGCAAGTGGTGTTGGTGGATGATTGTACGTACAGTTCCAACAGACTATTGTACCTTTTCAGCAAGTTGGTGACAAGTATCCACTAATTTTGTGATGAGACTCTTAGCCTATTGACATTTACATGAGACCTTAATCACAGCACGGTGATGAGACTCATACCCTCAGTAAAGTCACCAGGATCGTTATTTATGGAAGTACTGCTTTCTTTAAAACGTTTGCACCATTCAAGTGTTTTACTGAGGGTATGAGTCTCATCACCGTGCTGTGGTTAAGGTCTTCTGTAAATGTCAATAGGTTGTAAGCCTTCATTCACAAGAAATTTCATCACAAATTCCAGCTTGACTTGGCTGCCACATGCCTTTACCTGCCCCATTCTGTCTTATATTACAAGTAATACAGAATCACGATTTAGGACACAAATTGCCTCAGGTAGGAGCCAGAATAGATTATTAGGGCACGTAATATGCTTTTACTCATCCACTGCTTAATCACAAATCAGGTGAAAAAGTTAAGCAGCCATTTAAAGTACACTTTTTATAGCTGCTCTATGAAATTGTGGATAATAACACCTTTGACTCCAGATGACTTTAAGATGCATGGATCTACCGACAGATTAAAACGGCCAGATCGCATAATTGCTATAAGTACTGCAATAATAACATATATAAATTGCAAGATTACTGGTATTATTACACCATGACATACTACATTATAATAATACACTTTGGTAAATGGACCATGAAACATGTTTTTTAAAAAGAATGAACCGATTGAGAAACATTCTTCTAATAAACGGGGAGAATTTTACAAGACATGGATTTTATTAAAGGTAGCAGACTTTCAAGTGAACAACATTAAACTAGATTTCTTCTGAGGTCTTGATGGACAAGTGCTGGTGAACATTGAAAGATCTTGGGCTTGGCTTTAATGCCTTGGGCAAACCCAATAAACTGTACATTACAGGGCTAATGAACAGTGAGTGAATGAGGAAGGGAGGAAGGAAGTGAGTAAATGTATGTGGGGTAGAAAAACAAGAAAAATAGCTTATAAATATAAGACAGAGGGAAGTAATAAGCAAGTGAGCCAATGATGAAGTGAATGAGAAGAGGCAGTGAGTGAGGCAGATAATGAATATTGAAGTGACTGAGATTAGGGGGGGGGGGGGGGGGGGTGTAGGCCGGTGGACAGTTATCACCAAAATAGCAATGGGATTTTCCCTTCAACTGTGTCCTGTTGTCATTTAAAACAAACTGTATGAGTATTTTTTCTAGCTAAATATTAAATGCCGCTATCTGGTTTTACCAAGAAGAGCATCGGGTTCGTTCTGAGTCTCTTCCTGATGTCATCTTTAGGAGTACTTTCTCGCCACTGGCTTGCTCATTAGGGATCTAGATCTACATCCAGATATCTAAAGCTGCTTACTGACAATACTGTTGTTCCTTACAGGAAGCTTTTATTTAACCACCAATCTTAAGAATGATTGATGTAAATGCCTCAGGCCTGCACGATGTAAATGCACGTTTCTTAATGGGCAACATCTAATGAAAAACCATCATCCTGCCAGACTGATTATTTAGCAAAATTTGTTTCTCAAAGAAGCAAATTCTGTACTTGAAGTATCACACACCTGGTAAGATATGAATGGGTCTGGGTGGAGTGGTTTGTTAGGAAACGAATAGGAAGGTATCATGAAATCAAAGTCTGGTAAATAAAGAAAATATTCTGATCTTTTTTGGAAGTCCCCTTTTTGCATTTATTATTTGTAATGATCTCTCTCACTTTAGCGGAGATGAGAAACACCTGAGTCACAAACTGTCTCTGCTACATCTTTCAAAGAGCTATTTTTATCTCAATTCACAATTAATGAAACGTCATATATGCTCCTAGATGTTTCTAGATGGATGGATGGAAAACTATGGTTTTATATATATATATATATTATTGTAATAAGAGCTGAAGAAATGAGACAGGTCTCATCCGTCATCCCATCCCAGTCATTTGGCTTTGTCCTTTATCAGTTCATAACTAATTTGCACCAACCACCAAAAAATAAAATCTATGGTCAGTCAGATTTAAAAGTGCAGATTACCAACAGTTAAATTAAAAATATACAACGTGTGGAGTAAACGGAATTAATTAATTAACATTAATGTGACCCAATTACATAATAAAAGCACGATTGATGCACTGACAGGAAGAAATGACAATAGCATTAAATGAATGTAATGAAATCATGTGTGCTATGTCGTAGCAGTAGTGTAGCAGGGTCCTGATATTGATCATGGGCTTGGGTGTAGTGTTTAATTTTATTCTGGGGCTTTGAATATACATGAATAAGTCATGTTAGATGGATAAAAAAAAGTGTGATTGTAAGTCTATTAATTTATACCTGATGTACTGATTTGAATTTCATGAAATGAGATTTAAAGCTCAGATTTTGTCACGGCCCCTTGTTGCACACAGGATTAAATGAATGGTCTCCTCTTTGAAATAACTAAACTGGGTATAAAATGGGAAAAACGAGTATATACAGTACAATATATAATTTATTCATCTTTATTAAGTTTTTAAGGAAGGCTTGGATAGTTAGTTAGTAAGGAACTTGGGTAACGTGAATGCAATGAATAAATAAATAAATAACGAAATGGTTGAAAATGGAAACCTCAAAAATGACACATTTACTGTAATGTCTACAAGCAGTCCACGACTTGCAATGGTTTGACTTTTGATTTATCAGTTTTACGATGGCGCGAAAATTATCAACAGTAATTATATATATATATTTTTTTATATATGTTCCTGTTCTAGCTGTGTGCAGTACAATGCTATCTCGTGATGCAGCATGGAGCCAGCAACTCCGTTAGGTGATCACAAGAAAAACAGAAAAACAACCAAAACTCTACAGTTGGTTGCCAGTGTTTTTGGCAAACACACACACACATATACAGTACACACATGCCAAGGAGCATGAACTTTAACCTGACAGAGCGAAAGAGCTGACAGTCTGGGATAGACCGTTTCCTTTTGCTTTGGTGTTTCGGTATTTTTTATTTACATTTTTAACATGCTGAAAACCATGGACTGAATAAACATGTGCCTAGAGCTTTTATTCAATTTCTACTACTGCCTCTCGAGTCTTCTAAAACACTTTCACAGACCAGGGTTTTACACAATACAACCATTCTGGGTTTTTTTTTTTTTTACTTTCAGTACAGTATCTTACGAAATGCCAAGTTATTTAACACTTTGTGCATGTTTAACGTATTAACATTTAATTTTCGACTGGGTTTATTAGGACATAATCTCATCGTTAGTCAGGGATTATCAACTCACTTGACTTTTTTTCCCCCTGGACACTTTATCATTAAAATGCTACACTCAGTTTGAAATAGATAAAAAATTGGCCAATGCAATGGCATGTTCATCAGGTTTAATCTATTTAGTGTGTCTGTCACGCTTTTTAGCATAAGAAAACTCAAGAAAATGGAAAAATAAATAATGTAGATCTGCATAGTATTCAAAGTAGAGGAAAGAAAAAAAAAAAAGTTCTATCACATTGGGGGGAAAAGTTTAGATTTTATTCTCTTTTATTCTCGTAGCATGTTACACTGATATTATGTCAATTTTACAAAAACAAATTAAGTTGTTAAATATATTTAATGAGTTTAACATACCAGACATATGATTATTATTATTATTATTATTATTATTATTATTAATAATAATAATAATAATAATAATAATAATAATAATAATAATTATTATTATTATTATTATTATTATTATTATTATTATTATTAATAATAATAATAATAATAATAATAATAATAATAATAATAATAATAATAATAATAAATGAAAACAGAATGACCTTAATCCTTTACTTTGAAAAGACATAAAAATCGTTTCAGCCTTGTGCTTTTGTCAGCAGGCAGCTTTATTAGAAGGCCTAGGAAGTCTAGTTCACACACCTGGGCTGATAAAAGAATATTACTCAAGTCGGTGAGCAGCATGTGTCCTACTTTCTGTTTCATTTTTTCCTTTTTTCCACAAAAAGCACTGCAATGAAAACAAACAATATTAATGGCATAGTACCTGTGGATTTGGGACTGGCACTAACTGTATCAACAATAACTGCATTGTTTGTAATAAAATACATATGCTTGCTATAAAATACATATTGCAGAAAATAAGTTAAACATTTAAAAAATGTAAAATATATATAGAGATAGAAATAAAATAAAATATGGGAATCACCCCAGACCAACTAATATGATATTATCATAATTCAAATTAAAATTGTATTGTGATATATACTGATTTTATGAATATCCTGATTCTATAATTAACCTTTTTTTTTCATATTTTCTTACACGTCTAAAAAAAAACTGTATATTAAATATTAAAACTGTTTAATATTTGACTGTATAACTGTATAACAATTTACTTATTGAACAGTTTAGAACATAATGGTTTTAAAAAGGAACAGCAACATTTTGCCAATCTAAAAAATTATAATAATTTGAAAAAAGGAAAAAAAGGATTTAAGAGTCACCTGATTGATTTTACTCTATCTCTAATAAAAATATCTAAATACATTTTAGAAAATACATTAAATCTAATAAAATTTATTTTATTATAGTAAAATGATATAAACTATAATGCACATATTAAATGTTAGATTAAACCATCTGGGCTGCAACCATCCTGAAATATTGCAGGTTTCACACTACATAATAAACAGTACTCAAGAGTGTGAGGCTTAATCTGTCATACTCTGCACAATTTTGTGTCTGATGGATCATTCAGGCAAATTAGGCCTTCTTGTGTTGAAATTAATGGCAGTGGCAAATTAATTGGTTGCACTTAATATGATAAATGTCAGCAGGGCAAAAGAGGGGCTCAAGCGGAAGCTGACTGGAATCATTTCAGGGGAATTATTTCAATAATTATCGGTACGTACATCCACACTTAACACAAAACATGCAGTTATAAGGCTGTTAGTATAACGTATAATATTAAGTAGCAGTTATACTGTTTTAAGGTATTAATGAAGAGCTTGGGTCCTGCCCCAGACATCTGTGCTAATTCTGAAGTTTAAAAATAGCAAGTCACAAAAAATACTGCCTTGGATTAAACATAAATTAAGTATATGTCCGCTTTGGATTTGTTGGAATCATCCCAGATGTGTCATACACACGCAATCTGCGGCCGGCACTAGGACCCGGAAATAAGACGGACGCCTACCAGGAAGTATAAGAGGAGTAAACAAACTAGGCCTCACCGCTCAGTCATTGAGTTTCGGCCCATGTCGGTT
>JAQQZT010000016.1:7625815-7637339 GCA_030068275.1 Clarias platycephalus | reverse complement strand
TAACTTTTACTCTGAGTAAATTTTTAATGAGCTACTTTTTACTTTTACTTGAGTAGATTTTTACAAGGGTAACTTTATTTGTACTTCAGTAAAAGTTCACTAAAATAACAGTATTTTTACTTAAGTACAAAATTTTATTACGCTTTAACCTGCCTAGGAGCACAGAAATTGTAAAATACTGGTTGGGGTTATAATGAAGAAGTGTCCCAATGCAGCTTTCTACAGGTATCTTGATAAAGATCCCTTATGAGCAAACCAGAGGCAACAGTGGCAAAAGAAACACTATCTGAGACAACATGAAGAAGTCTTGCAGAACTCACCTCAAAGTCTAAAGTTTATGTAAATGTTTATTTGAGGGATTTTTCTCTGTCTACAGAGTTCATACATGGACAAACTTTAGTCAATTTTCTCAGTTCACCATGTAGATTATGCAATTCGCATACTGTAGTTCATGCCTCCGAGGTCAGCATAATGTTCTTCAATAAAAGTTTGTAGGTCTGGCTTTTTCAATAGTGCATAGACCACCACTTAGAAACATGAACACAGCGTTAGCCATGAGTGTGTCAGGTCAGTGGCAGAATCGTCACACACCACCAATCCAACGCAGTTTACAATATGTCCACCACTAAGGTGATACCAAGTGCTTGTTTTTTATGATTATGAAAATAGTGTTTGTTTGTTTTTTTCTTTGCTCTCAAATGGAATTTGTTAAGAAATATGATTTCTGACATTTTGTGAACCTTCCCATGCATCTTTCTTGAGATCATCAGAGACTGCCATAATACATGCTGTATGTGTGCTGTGCTTGGTATATCTCTGGCTATTAAGTGTATCGGCGAGTGCTGGATACATCAAGCAATTCTTTGTACTTTAATTAATTTCAGATAGAACACAATGTACCAAAAAAAAAGAATGCAAGTTTTAAAAGGATGGTACAGTTGTCAATAGTCCCAGATCCCATTAATCATCAAGATCACATTAATCATTGCATTGCATTCATTATAAACTCTGTGAAAGCTTTTAGGGGCCATATGCAGAGTTGTGCTACTTCCACATAGTGAATACCAAAAATGCACAGAATGATTGGTGCTTTTTCTATTCTTCTTCTTATTCCTTTTCTTATTCTTTAGTAATGCATGGCGCATAAACAGTACATTAATAAAAGAGCCATACAAAGAGTAATGCAAAAGTGGGCATAATGTTTTTTAAACTGACATAGGTAGTTCAAATTGCACATCGATACAAAGATATTTTTCAACATAGTCTCAATCACAATCGATTCATTTTCACCATAATTGACCACCACTCTCGAATCCTAATTGAAAATCTCCTTTGCTGGAGTTGACGGTCTTGCACTGCATGCTTGTACTCAGTGCTGGTTTCCCTTCTTTAACCTTCTTCATTCTGTGCACATTATTTTCATCTCATAAGCATTCTGTAGTGCAGTGGGAGACCATCAACTGTGACATGCAATTTGAATGACCTGCTGTATGCCAATTAATAAAAAAAATTTATAAATAAAAAAAAGCCCACTTTTGCATTACTTATGATACAACCCATGTGATATAACGAAGTGAAAAAATAGATAAAGGTAATCTGTATATGACATGACTATAAGGTCAAACAGATAACTGTGGTGTTGCCAGTATCAAAATAAATAGGAAGAATATGTAAGGGGGCCACGAATACTGTATGAGATGCTCACATTAAAAAACCTTTCCGTTGTATTTCTTAGTTTCTTTCTTTGTTTATTTATTTACATTTTCAAAAATAGATGCATAATTCTGACCTTGTCCTTAAGCCACTTTTTCCTTTACTTAAAGCTCTTCTGCAGGTTTTCACACATTGTCCTCTGGAGTACCACCAGGACTGCCTAATGCCATTCTTACAGCAAAAGAAAGATTTCACCTCGTAATGCAATGCATCAGATACATGATTTATACACCCTTGAGAAGCAAGATGGATTTCGTAAGTGAACTAATGTGAAAAGGTATGACTTTTAGTAAACAAGCTCATTTCTGGAAGTTTAAACGTTCAACCATTTTCAGTTCAACTCCACTGAGGGACATTGGTGCTTAGAGGCTGTTTTCTTTTAAATTTGAAACGTGCTTTCATGTATGAAATTGTGTCCTGGTGCAGTTCAGTGCACAATATTTGCATTTCCCAATACAGAAAAAAATAGTTTGAGGCAAATGTGGTGAGATGACTTGTTCAGAGAACCAAGGCTCAGCTGTTGTTGAAATGACTTTTAGTCTAGGTTAAGATCCCTGATCTATCAGCAGATGTCTGGAATATGGAATTAGGCAGATAACAATTCTAACTCCCAATCCCTACCTCCACCCTCTCCAACCACTACCACTAAAACAAACAAACAGATTTTTAAAAATTATTGCAAAATCATTGTAATTGCCTGCTTTTACTCTGCTGCTCATTGATCCTAAAATGCTGTAGGGATGTTAATGCATCCATCTTTTTTTTTTCTAAATGGGGTTTCTTTGGCTGCCATTAGATTTGACTCAAGAGATTTGAATTACATTTGGAAAAAGGAATTAGATTTAGAAAAAAAGGCTGTCCTTAGTGTTCCAGGGCTGAAGTATGTGTTCTGTCACACATTGATATTATAATGCAATGGCTTGAAAAAACACTAGGAAAACATGAGAAGCCAGAGGGTACTTACCAGCAGCCAAGAGCTTGGTTATAAGCTGTTAAAATGGGAACACAAAGCAGTGAAAACAGCAGTGCTTTTTGAGTCTAAATGAGAACCAGGTGTGTGCTTGAGCATTCATAAATAAAGGACAGAAACAAAACGGATAGATTTAATTTTTGGCATCCACTATAAACCTTTGAATGTTATGATTTCTCAGAGATATGGATCAGTACAGTATATTAAAATATGACTAATGAACAATTAATTGAACTGTATTATTTTCATTAATTATCATATTTCATACATTTTTTATGAAGTTAACAAGGTAAAAAAAAGACCTGTCATGTTACTGAGAAAGAGAAAAGATAACTTTTCTGTCAAGATGACCTTCCTGGGGTGGAAAACAACAATGATTAAACCTTTTTTTCTGAAAAAGCATATTTAAGAATTTAACAGCACAGTAGTATATTCAAACAATATCAAATGAGATGGAATGATGTCATACTGATCAGCACAGCGTGTGCGTGATATTGCTTTTATACAATAGTTCCACAACCATCTTTTTATTAGCAACAGATTATGATTTGTTTGTAAAAGTTGCTTTAACTTTTTTTTACTGGTACTATGTAGCCAAAAGGTAAGGAGAATAAAACATGGAGGTGGTGGACGGTCCTAATAAACATATGAGATTTACTTTATATTTCCAATTATCCTGCTTTAGAATATCAACTAAATTCTGGGTTCTGGGGTTGTATTATTGAGGGATTTAGGATTCAGCCTCAAAGCTAGTATGAAGCGTTTAGCAGGGTCAGGCCAGAACACAGACACAGGGAACACCAGGGTAAGAAAACACAGTAAAATTCATAATAATTTATAAATATATTTATAAAACACAGGAAATTTGCGGGTTTATCACTCATTGAGGAGTAGTTGAGAAGGTAGCTTGGAGGCTTGTGAGTTGAGGTGTAGCTGACCATGGTACTGAATACTTCAGTGATGGGTCATGGTGCTGATGGTATTTTCTCTGATTAGTGGAGTGCAAGAGTGGCAGACAGTAAAATCACTGGCTCTAGGCCCACCATCACAGCACCCCCTCCCCCAAACTTATACCATGAGATTATACCTTGAGATGAAAAGAGAGTGTGGCGCCTTGAGAAGTCGTCTGCGTTCTCATGTTACTGTATGTGCCAGCTTTGGGCAGGATCAAGAATGAATAATCCTGTGTGAGGAACCAGTGGGTGATGCAAGGGTTGGTATCCTTAGCCCTTGCCATGAACTGTAGGGGAGTGTGATTGGTAATTAAAGTGAAGTGCTGTCCAGCCAGGTAATATTTTAATTCATCTACTGCCCACTTGATGGCAAGGGCCTCTTGCTTAATAGCAGCATACTTCTCTTCTGCTGGCATGTTCCTCACCTCCAAAGTCCTGATAAAGAAGCACTCCTGAAAAGTCCAGTTTCTGATGCATCGATATGCACCAGGAAGTTGGTCCTCCCAGTTGCTCAAATGGATAATCACGTCTTCCAAATAGACTGGGGCATACTGTCGGTGCTGGTGGAGTACAAGGCATTGAGATAAATCAAACTGTTCCCAGCTCGTTCACTTGGCAACGGGTATGTGTCGAACTCAAATTTGGTTCAGACGTCTGAAGTCGTTGCGAGTCCTGATAGACCCATCGGGATTGGGCCCGATGACAATGTGGCTGGACGCCATACTTCAGCTTCGATGGCACGGTGGTGACCTGCAGGACTCAGTATGCTCGCAAATGGATGAGCTTGCCGAGTGGAGTCATGGAGTGATTATATAGTTAAATGTTCCAGTCCTGTTTTGCTCTATATTTTCCTTTTTTTGAGAACTAGAAAAGAGTGAGAAAACAAGTCATACCCTTGGTGAGTAAAACTATTGTTCTTCTCCTTAACATTTTTTGAAAAAGGTCAGATGTCTTACTGTATTTTGTGGGGTCTTTACAAATAGTAATTTATTAAGACACAAAGACACAAGAGTTGCTGAGTAAAAACAAATGGCTTTGCTTTATCCTAAAATATTCTAACCTTCATGCATTTCTGTCCACATTTCCAGACAAATGTGCTACTGACAAAAAAAAGAAAAAGAGAAAAACAAGATATGCACAGTGAGCCATTGGCATTTTTACAGCACCTCAGAGGACGACTGGAGATATTAGAAAGTAATTCGAAAAAAGGACAAGCTGTACTGTGTGAAAGGGTTTGAATATAATGATTCAAAGCTCAGTGAATGGAGCCTGAATGAGGTTCTTCCTGTTGTATTCTTCAGTCTCCAGTGCATTGCTGTCTTATTTCAGCTCTTTTATTTTGTCTGGGAAGATTGCAAGAGAAAAGTAGCCACCCAGCCACTCACAGAGACAATAAAGACACATTGTTCCATTTGGCGCAGACCTACAGCAACACGATCACTCACAAAGTTTATCTATGTTATATCTCAATATGATGTTCAGTGAATTAATGGAGAAATAGAGAGTGGCAAAAAAACAACCAACGTGGTGTCAATTTTTTCCCGCCAAATCACACAAGCTTAAATACGATGTCCACATTCTGTCATGATTCTACATGATTAACTAACGTTAACGTTATGTTTTACATTGCTCGTCATTGCATTCTACTCTGTCTTACACTGGGTTACCAGTCTCAGCCTCAACCCAACCCAGAAATAACAAACCAACACTACAGTGCAGATACAATATATACAGGGTATCCACTGTACAAAAATGGAGGATGGAGAGAAAGGGAAATAAAGTAGTGAAGTTCCTTCTAACGTCCGACGGCTGGCTCTATGTGGACTATGAGTGCCACAGGAGTTCGTGCAGTGTTCTCATGGCTGTCCTTCACACGGTGATCAAACAGCTACTTTTAGTTTTGTTCTTTTGAAATCCCTGAGGTGCATTACAACACCCTGCTCGCATGCCACTCTTCCGTGATTTTTCCGCCGCACAATTCTTCTAAGTAGGGCTCCAGTGGCAGACACCGAGCTACACTCCCAGCCCTGTATTTATAACATTGGGAGAAGCCCTAGATCTAATAGCACTAATTACTCCGCAGCCGAGCCCATTTCCTGCAGCACACCTGCCAAAGGGGAAGCCACCTTCCTACGGAGTGAGCCTACGGAGTGTGCAAAGAGCGATAACAAATTGAGTTGTATGCCCGTCACTGGCGCACGCAATGACACCATGCCATTACACTTATGTGTTCAAAAGAATTCCAAACCAAAACTAGCATGAATCTCAAATAAAGTGGTGATGGGGACAAAGGTAATGAGGAAAATGTGCCTTAATTGTCAGCCTTATTCTTTTTATAAGTCTTCTTTATTGTATTAATATCATTTACATTTTCCAATCCCTTCACTGGATGTGAGTCTCTCCCAGAATATTGTAAATGCCTTGGAGAGAGAAAGAAATAATAATCAACATACAGTATCAACACATGTTGAGGTTTGTAAAATAAAACCCTTCTGAAATATTAGGCTACATAACATTATAATATGTATTTGTAATAAGATAATGGCAAATTATGAACAATTTATGCCAAAGCATGGTTGTGCATGGTACCAACAATAATTTCTACTGTAACATACATAAAAGATAAGTTCATGTCATACCGTATGTTCCTGTTTATATAATAAGTTTCTATAGTAGCAGCTCGTTCAAATGGAGTTTTATGGCAAATGATATATAATTCATAATCTACTTTCCATCAGGGCATGCCAGGGTGCATGGATTATCTTTAGATCATGGTACTGTATGGTACATTGTCGATAATTTTTTACATATATCCTGTCATTATGTACTTATATAATAATGCTTTAGAAAAGTTTTTTGCATGTTTCGCAAACAGCTTTTCAAAATACTAGTGTTCATTATAGGTTTGTTTTTAGAAATAATTGCATTTGTAGCAGGTTAGAAATTTTGCACTGTTGTCTTGTATTATTTGTAATTAAATTATTTATATTTTATCTTTCGTGTTTAATTATTTGCATTATTACTGTACATTAATTGTACATTTTGTTTAGCTACATTGTTATATCAAAAGAACTTGATGATAACATGCCAACTAAGTGAAGAGATGCTAAAATAAAACCTTAAAATGTAATTCGACCACGCTTAGCTTTGGTTTCAGATGCGATGGCAAGTTCATATTGTATACTACAATGATGCTTCCAGAACCACTCTTTCCAACATACCAGCCTTCTTTTACCCATGGTGTTGCCTTTACGTTTCATCTTGTTTAGCACTGCGTTTAAGTTCCAGCCTTTTAGTTGCGCTTCATCTTGTGCCTCATTTTTATCGTATTATTATAAAAGAAGCATCATTAAGGGATGATGTTGTGAAGGAAGAAAAACTTGCCATGGGTGCTTTAAGATGAAGTATGCACCAAGGCTATTCACATTATACATCAGTGACAATAAACATTCTTATTCAGTGTGCTACAAGTCTCATAATCATAAATCAGTTTGAACTATAATCATTCTGGGTGTGCTTATCACTTATGCTTGTAAATCTTCAGAAGAAAAACACAGCTTCATACAGTAGATGTTGCCTTTGAAATATTGCTATTTGCATATATTATAGCCATTTCTTCTTTGTGTGTCATGTTTTCATAGTGGCATACAGTAGCGGCATGCAAGTGATGCGTACAGTAGATCTGCAGTTCGAATACACTTAAGAGCAGTTATGAGAATGTTGGCTGGTTCTTTTGCTGTCATGGGGTTTGAAATTTAACATCAAAGCCTCTACTGCTTCCAAGAACATTTTTTTGCACTGGTTGGGAATCAAATCATATGTCATATATTCTGCTTGACAGATGAAAGATCTATCAATGAACCATTACTATTATTTTCATTAAATTATATATATATGTAATTAATTATTATACATTATTATGAGAATGTGAAATACACTCCATGTATGAACTAAAACAATAAGTAGTATGCTTTTTTTCATAAGGGACAGATAGGGCTCCACTGCACTGTACTCTGCTCGATCCTTCTCAGTAGCCATCCTGCAAATGCAATTTTCACTTCCCCATGAAACTGACAGAGCCCTGAGAGAGACAGAATTCATGGCACTCTTGTTTGTTGAAATAACGTCATTGCACCTCTAGGGAGGCTGCACGACTCTCACAGGAGGTCTGAAGTTGCCGCTTTCGCTGAGCTCCCTAGTGCTCTCATCCATTTTCCAGCAGTGACACAGGAGCAGATGGCATGGGTCTTGGAAGCCCAGTGCCACACATTCAGTAATGTTCCCTTATACCACCCATGATAATAGCATTGCTTTGTCTTTCTCATTGAAGCGGACCTGAGGATCTGTCCGTGGGGGAATTTACAGGCTCGGATTACTACAAATAGCATTTAGTAATGTGTTTGGGATCATGAGCCAGGTGTGGAGCTCTTTTTTTGAGAGCTGTGATCTCCTTTTTTTTTTCTTGGGAAGACAGCACAAAATGAAAGCAGCTTAGAGCTTTTTTTTTTTTTTTTTTTTTTTTTGAGATTTCAGAATATCAGAGGTATGTGATTGGATGCATCATCTACTGTAAAGTAACAGTAGCATTGATTATTTAAATACAATTAAATTAATAAACAGCATTTTTTCTAAGTTCACAAGGGTCACTCACTTACTCTCCCTCTTTCTCTATACCACTTATAGGGTCATGGATTGCTGAAACTTATCCCAGGGGTTCATCCTGGATGGAGCCCCAGTACATCACAGGGCACACAAGCACACACACTAACTCACACATTGTATGTAATTTGGCAACGCCAATTACGTAGCTTACTCCAGAGCACATGGAGGAAACCACCAAGGATGGGGAGAACATGCAAACTCCATGCACACAGACCCAAGGTGGGAACTAAACCACAAAATGTACAAAACATTACATTACCACTCTTTCATTCCAATGGATCAATCATCACGCAATTGTTTTTGTGGTAATTTAAGTACGCAGTTTATTTTCAGCATGGTGCTGTAGTGGTTAGCACTGTGGCCTCGCACCTCCAGGGTTGAGGGTTTGAGTCCTTCCTTCAGGTCAGTGGGCAAGTGTGAGTTAGCATGTTCTCCCTGTGTTTGGTGGGTTTGCCCATGTTTTCCTTTCACAGTCCAAAGACATACAGAAATTTTAGACTACAGTACTATAACTTTGTTAATTATGTAACACAACATCCGAATCGCATAATGTCCTATTTCACAGTACACACCATGAACATTAAGTAACACATACCTCTAGGTGATTACTGCTGGGGTAGCTGCAGTGGAAATAACAGAGGGTTGCTTTCATGCTCTCAAGGGAAAGAGTTATGGCAAAATTGTATATGACATGATATAAGTGTTCTAGTCAAACATCATATGTAACGTATGATATATTTTTATTACTAAATATTTACATTGCGGTTTCAGTCTGTTCAACAATGTAAAAATGTTTGATTTAACCCAGATTGTTGTGTTTACCAGTTGATTACGTAAGCGGACATGTAGTATAGTTCATGTAAAAATTCTCTTAAATGAAACTCAAAAATAGTAGTGAAGTGTTTTCCCTCTGTGCCGATTTGTGATGCAAAATCACAAATTGGGGAAAAAAAAAAAGAAAAATCTAATTATCATGTCAACAGTAAAACAATATATGGTGTTTCATTTCTAAGTAAATAAAGAACAAATATTCTGAATAATATAATGGAAAACTCATAAAATTGCCACCAAAATCATAAAACCTTCACCAAGTATAATAAAAAAAGACCAAAGAACATAATGTTGTATTATTTAGTATGGCTTATTTTAAATTTTCTTTATTATTGTTTTTTACCAAAGAAAAATATTAACCACATGCAACAGACTGTCTCAGCAAAATCTGACGTAAATACTGTGAAATTGCATTCTGTGCCATAAGCTGAAAACAAACAGTCTGGAGATTCTGCAGTAAGACCTTTTGAGTCAGAATTGGAAATCTCATTTCTTACTCACCAGGTCTTAGTCAGTCCACGCAAAGCAGTCTGTTGGAGAGATTTAGCAAACAGGCTTTATTAAAATGCGACAAGGTAGGTAGGATTCCCTTGTAAACAGCTTCCTACAGAAAGCAAAAAGGCATAGACCCTTCATTATCCACAACTGTGCCAATGACGTCAAACTGATTCCCCAGACTGTGTTTGATCTGATTGCTGCAGCTTATTATCCAACTGGAATCTCTGTACACCCTGTAAATAAGGCTGTAGTGACAGCAAACCAGGGTGCCACTTCGAAGGATGCCAAAATAATAAAAGGTCATGCTGTAATTGATGGCACAACTAATTCTTTTTTAATACTGAGACTATGATTTGCAACACAATGGAGTACAACAAAATGTATCTGATTTGACATTTTCCAAACAGCAAAATGTCAAATAACAGGTGAGGTCATTCTGCAAATAAGAGATGAGCAGATCAACTATGTTAGCTAAGCCCATCTCTTTAAAGGTAAACTATACCACCTACACCTTCTATATGCTTTCAGTTGAATTACTGATTATTCTGAATAATCTATTATACTAAATAATAAATAAAATGCTCTTTGTTATCTCTTGCTTCTCTAGTTTACTAAATTGCTCCTTATGGACTCACAGATGCCCTTCAATCCACCTAAACCGAACAACTGAGCAAATAAGTACCTGGTACAGCCCATGAGGAGGCAATAATGTGGACCATCTGTGGAAAAAATATTGTAGGAACTAGTTTGGCACGCTTTCTATCCAAGTGCTGCTGGCAAATGCTTGGTAATATTATATTATCCCCACTGCTTTAACCCCATTTATTAAATGTAAGTAAATATCAATTGACTGGGAATTGCTTGAATTCTAATCTGGTACAGTGTTTTTTTTTTGGTTTGAAGAACATGAATATCTGAACGAGGAAAAACATGGACCATCTTGGTAAGCAATATAGAAAAATACATGAATACAAATATAGATAAACCCACATCAGTGCTGCTACTAGCTAGTTTTTGTTGGAACCCAAGTTTAACAGCCTTGCATCTTGCCTACTAACATCACAAATATCCATTTGTTGGCTTTATTGTGCAGAACAGATGGTCAGATCCTGAACTTCTGAAAGCTTGCTTTGAAATTTGATTTTATAAATATAAATGCCTAAAAACGTATTAAGATAGAAGGTCCAGGACAGTCTAGATTTTCAATGGAAATAAGTATCAATTAATCAAGTATTGATTTAATTTTGACCTTGGAAAAATGGCTTACATGTCTTAAAACTGGTCCTCAGGTACAGTATCTCCAGATGGTTCTCAGATCCTCTATCAAAATCCTTAAATCAAAGTTGGTAGAGCTATAAGGAAGCCAAGTGGACCATCTGGAAAATAAATAATAAATAAATAAATGAATAAGTAAGTAAATACCAATGGCAGTAAGGTAGCTTTGTGGTTAGAATGGTACCCTCTCACGTCAAGGGTTCACTTTCAGGTACTCCGGTTTCCTCCCACAGTACAAAGACAAGTAGATTAGTCGAATTGATGTTCCCAAATTGCCTGCAGCATGTGAATGAGTGTGTGTTAGGATTGGAACCCTGTCCAGGGTACACCCTGCCTCATGATCAAAGTTTCCTGTGATAGCCTCCAGACTTTCTGTGAACTGTATAGGATAAACAGTATAGAAGATGGATGAATGAATGAATAAATGAATGAATGAATGAAATACCACCGCATTGCTGCTGTTAACTAGTTTTATTTTACTTGTGTGGTTATCAATATTACCACAGTGTTGACTAGACACCAGAAGAATGTGTAATAGCTTAGTAATATACACTCACCTAAAGGATTATTAGGAACACCTGTTCAGTTTCTCATTAATGCAATTATCTAATCAACCAATCAC
>JAQQZT010000016.1:7609592-7621839 GCA_030068275.1 Clarias platycephalus | reverse complement strand
GTGAAGCTGCTTTGAGACAATGACGATTGTTAAAAGCGCTATATAAATAAAATTGAATTGAATTGAATTGAATTAATCTATACAAAGAGTGCAAATAATTGTAGAGGGCACTGTAGTCCTAAGCTTTTTTTTATATATCTTTTTTTTTTAATTATCATTAATACTACTAATTTTTCTATTTCTATTCATTTTATCAACGTTTCTAAAACACAATTTGAACCTTTTTTTTTTTTTTTTTTAAACTTTTTACTTTTTTATACATTTTTTTTGTAACAGGGCATTACCTCTCCACCACCAGCAAGGACTGTGCTCTCCTGAATCCTAGTATAAACTATGAACATAATTCCCTGTTCAATTCCTCATTTCCTGTATTTAAGCGTTTTTCAAACAGTTTTCACCAGTTCATCGCAAAGTCTTGTCAATTCGCAGTTCTGAGCCTTGTGTATCTTTGCTAGTCTTGAATGTGTCTTTTTATTTGTCTACTCTCTGAAATAATCTGTTTTGATACCTACTGTAATAGGAGGTTAGGGTTTGTGGAGAGATTCAGATAAATTGCAAAAATGATAAATCCATCGTGTTAAGGAATTTACAGCCAATATTAATATAAACATAAATAAATTCAAACTTTCCTTTTACTAATAATATTGACATTTTGGTGCCATTTCCTCCATTATGAGACCACTTTAAACATTGTGTTTTGTAGATTATGGTGCTGTGCTGTGAGATTTGTTGCAGTCTGATTGACTGATTACAAATTGCCCCCTGGCTTTGTGGCACATCATTAACTGACTCACTTTCCCAGGTCAACACAACAGCAAACATAATTTCGAATCATTGGTTGCTAAGCACCCCGAGTGTGGGCAAGTTGCTAAGCACTTCAGAGACAGCCAGGTTTTTAGCATTTCAAAGAAAACGGGATAAAGTTCAGAACTGATGGCCTAGTGGCCTGCAAATGGAGTATAATTAGGTAATTGCCTAAATGTAGCCAAACCATTTTGTGTAGGAAGGACAGAATGCTTAGCTGATATTAATCTCACTCAGTTTCAAATTGAGTTGTTTTAAATGGACAGAGATAGGAAAACATTGTTTTATAGTATGATTGAGCTTTTGTGAATGAAACTGTAGAGAAAAAAGAAAAGAAAAGAAAAGAAAAAAAACCTGTGATGATCCTGACATTAATTCAGACAATGGGTGTATTACATACAGTAAATATCTAACATACGATTCCAGTATACAGTTTAATTTACAACATAACATTTATATATTTGAGTCCATAAAGTTTTTACTTTACCAAATCAGTTACTTATTTGTTATATTTAGGCTTGTGAAGAAAAAAATTATATAAAAAAAAAAAAGTTAGTGATCATTGGACAACAGGCTTTTTTTAACCTCTTTACGGTGCCTGGGGACATGTTTGGAATTTTCGGTCAGATGGTCTCTCAACCATTACTCATCCTCAGTGCCTTGCAAAAATATTCCTACCCCTTGAACTTTTCCCAAATTTTGTCACGTTACAAACACAAGCGTAAATGTATTTTATTGGGATTTTATGTGACAGTCCAAGACAAAGTACTGTCACATAAAAGTACTCTGATACTTCTAACTAAAACCCCGAGGAACCAATTGCCTTCAGAAGTCACCTAATTAGTAAATAGAGTCCACCTTTGCATAATTTAGCTCACTCAGTAGCTGTTCTGTGAAGCCCTCAGACGTTTGTTAGATAACATTAGTGAAAAAAGAGCATCCTGAAGCCCAAGGAACACCCTAATAATTATGTGTCAGTATGCGTTGGTCTATCACATAAAATCCCAATAAAATACATTTACATTTTTCAATTCAATTTTTTTTACTGTATATAGCGCTTTTAACAATGGTCATTGTCTCAAAGCAGCTTCAACAAAATTAAAAGAAAATTATGGAAATATGTATGAGCAAGAAATATGTGTATAGATCATAATGATCAGATTGTCTCTGATGAGCAAGCTGAGGACAACAGCGATGGTGGCAAGGAAAAACTCCATTGGATAGCAATAGGAAGAAACCTTGAGAGGAACCAGACTCAATGGGGAACCCATCCTCATTTGGGCCTTAACAGATAGAAAGGAATTTTATGCCGACATACTGTGTTAGGCAGCTGGAAGTTCAATATGTCTAAGGTAACATGGAGTCCAGTTTGGCATCAGGATGGCACCAGGATGAGTCCAGGAGCAGCATGTGTACATCCAAACCATCATGAAGCAGAATTCAACTGAAGTTGGATGAGCTCAGGAGCAGCATGTGTACATCCAAACCATCATGAAGCAGAATTCAACTGGAGTTGGTCCTTATCTGGATGCCTCCTTGGACCGAAGCTAAATTGGTAAAAGCAGATTGTTAGTTTAGCAGTGGTGATAAGTTTGTACAGCTCTTCCTGTCCTATACTTGTAAAGTAATGATGCGCGGGTTGGGTATACACATCGACATGGTTTTAAGGAACAGTAATAACAGAGATAATCAGTGCGAAAACATGTGGGGCAAACTTGTGGGGGCTAATGGGATAGCCGGCTAGAACGGGGTGTGGCTGACAGTCTGACAGTCTGGCGGAGCTCGGAAAAAAAGCAGCGTCGGCAATGTGTGGTTGTAATGTGACAAAATATGGAAAGGTCCAAGGGGTGTGAATACTTTTGCAAGTCACTGTATGTGTTGCTCTCCTCTATAACATACTCACTGTTCACAGTCATTTTTTTTTATTTATCTTTTCATCATGGACCCTTATCTGCATTGACTCTTATTACCTCAGTCTTGCACCATTCACTGTTGCACTGTCACTTTCAATGGCCATAACTCAGTTGCACATCTCAATTTGCACTATTCTATCCAATAATTTTCATTCTCATTCACCTATATTTGCACATATTCATTTGATGTTATGCATTTAATTTTTCACTCTTTCTATATTATTTTTATTAGATATATTAATTTTCTCTTTGTCATTTCTATTGAACCATGGCTGTGTTCATGTGTTTTTGTTTGTTGCTTATTTGACAACAGTGTATATGATTGATGATCTATAATTGCAGTATGTGTACAGTATTATGCTAATAATGACAATAATATTATTCAATCTATCTATGTATCCATCCATCCATCCATCCATCCATCCATCACATAAGCCTGGGTCCTATCTCTGGGGCATTTGGACTGTGGATTCTGCATAGGGGGGAAAATAATCTACATTTATTGGACAGAGCACTCTTTTCTTGTCTTGCGTTTCCCCATATAATGATTGGGAGATCTGTCAAAGCAGCTGAACCTCATGACTCACTGCCAATCTTTAGGAGAGACAAACAAATAAAATAAACAGGAGATCAGACCAACCAATAACACAGATAAAAGAGAAACCACAGAAATAAAAGGAAGAAAGAAATACAAGTTGAATGATAGATGAAAAAAGTGTCTGTCGAACTCATCATACAGGAGATATGTCTTTCCTAAGATCAGGTTGCATAGTCTGACAACTTTTGCATAGGATTTGCACATCTTTACCCATGCATGAAACCTGCGGTTTATTGACCATGATTACCAAATAGTGACGAGGCATGGCATGTACAGTTTTATAACAGGAGATAAAACAATACTTGGTCAAGGCTTTTCTTCGACAAGAAGATTACGATTAGAATTTAGATGGGATCATAAACAATAGCCGAAGGTAACTGCTCCTTGAGGAATTTCGTGCTATAATCAGAATGCTTCGAAAGTGAGATAAGAAGTTAAGGGAAACAATGAATGAAGGACAGAGTGATCAAAGGAGTCTCATCTAAGAGGAGACTACTGATCACTCAATGCATGTTCTTTTGTGTGCATTTGTGTGTGTGTGTGTCTTTGAGATTTTTTATTTTGCTTTTCCAGAGGTCACACACTAGAATCACAGGGCTGTATCTAGAGTAAAGAATTCAGACTTCACACATCAGATGTAACTACTGACATTCTTATTCTTCAGAAGACTGGTGGAAGCATAGACAGCGTAAGGTTTGCCTAAATAGGAGAACAAGCAATAGTTAATCACTGTTTTCTTGCAACTTTTCAACTTGAACAAGAAGCTGTATAAAACATATTAATTAACGTTACAATTAAAAAATAATAATTAAGTAATGCATTAAAAATATACTAGACTCTTATTAGATGTTGATTTCAAAAACTGACATCTTTTTATTTGCATATTGTAAGTTTTGTCTGTTTTTATTTTCCAGTTTTTCACTGTCTCTTGCATTTATGTTACATCATATCATATTTATCATATCAGAAAAAAAATTGCAGTCTGCATTTTCTATCACTGGTTTTTGGACATAAAGTTAAAAGATGCTCAAGGTGCTCCAGTTTTTCAAGTTTGTTCTGAAAACCCCTGTCTCAAACACTTTTACTATATAAAAAACATCTGGCAGCACACAGGTGCTTTGCATGATCTTAACGTCTCGCCCAGGAAATCGACCCAGAAAGCATGTCTGCAAGCAGACTCTGAATATTTGTAACGTTCTATGTGTGAGTATTGACGAAACTTTTTTGAATTTATGTGGCCAATTAGAGATAGCATCTAACATTTCCTTGTATTTGTGAGTTATCATGAGTTTTTAAAATTACACCAACAAATTGTTTACCATAAAACATGTGTTAAAATGATACAACAATGACCAGGATGTACAGTCTTTGAGATTATAATTTTATTTACTATTTTTGTGTTGATTTCAAACAAGGATTTACTGTAGACATCATGATGTCTGTCCACCACGGTCCCGTCTACTTCTGGACAGCAAAAGGGACATTATTTACTGGATGCCAGTGCCTAAACCCACATTCCAAACCAGTCATGGTAGCACTTTCAGCAAAAAAAACACATCTGCTATGTCATCTTAAGTTCTTAAGTTTTATTGTCATATACAGAGTAAAGAAACATGTTTCCCTGTACAATGAAACTCTTCCTTTGTTGTCCCCCAATGAATGGCACTAAAAAAGTAAATTAAAAAAAAAGAAGCATAAAATAAAATAAAAATAAATATAGGTATAAAAAAAAAAAATAGGTATAAAAAGGATATATATATCAAACATAGAATTAAAAGCATGTGGAAATATGAAAAAAAAATATTAAATGAGTATCAAAACAGTTGAAAGACCATGATTGTATACTCTTGTTTAAATCAGCTAATTAGTAGTATGATGGCAGTGGGAAATAATGGGTTCTTTAGCATGGAAGAACTCTAACTTCTTAAACATTTCATATCTCCTTAGTAATTGCTTCTAAGCCACTGAACCATCCATGTTCTGTTTCACGATAACATGAAACAGTGAACCCCAAATCCCTCTCTAACTCCTAATCAAGAGCCCTACTTGGAGTGTGGAACAAGGGATTTCCATTTATCTTTCCATTTAACACTATTTGTGATTCAATTCTGCAACAGTTAGTGACCTATTAATTAGAAAACTTGAAAAGTCAGCAAAAGTTAATGTTGCCTGCATATCATTTAATGAAAGCGACAAGCATTTTCCATAAAATCCTCATTCGCAACTAGCAAATGCCAGCAAATGCAGGATGAACACATATTTGTACTTCATCTGAACTAATCACGTTATGATAACAAATTAAACTTCTGCAAATAATGTGCTTATTACCTTCTTCATCCAGTTTTACACGTTGTTTCACTTTTGAATAAGGCATATACAAGGAAATAGGATACAAATGCACATGAATGTAGGAAATAGTAATGAAGAAACTATGAAACACACATGAGGCATCTGGATAGCTAAAAAGCAAGAAACATAAATTATTAACCAAGTAAAAAGAACACAAACTGGAAATACATACGCGGTGTGTAATAGGATGAAGCTGACACAGATAACAGACAGATATAATGAAAGCCAATGGAGGAGAAAATGAAGCCAAAACAATAACAAAGTGCATGGAAAACTGAGAAAAATTGACAGGTAAATGAGTTGTAAAAGCGCACATCATCATTCTGGCCCATTTTCCACCAGACTGGATGCAAGATACAACTAAATAAGAGAACAGTAAACACTCATTTCACTAGTCAGATTTCTGTTCCAAGGATAAAATACTCAAGTAGGGTAATTGCTAGGGTCTTTGCTACTGTAGGATTTCTCTCTCAACTTTAGCTCGTATTGTGGATTTAAAGGTTACATATAATGAATTTCCCATAGTAAGAAATTAAATTCTTCCTCAGGGTTTAATTTTCTTGCTATGCTTCAGACATTGGCCTTTACTTTGAGAGTTGAGATGTTACAAAATACTATTGGGGGAAATGTGCATCTAAAATGCAGGGCACCCTCTCCTACTTTGTTCAAATAGCAGACAGTAATTGTGATACGAAATGCATGAGCTGACAAAGAATGTGTTAGTTAAACATTTTCGAAAGGTGTTGCACATGACATTATACAAGTAACTGCTCTCTTGCTTGCCGTTTTTTTTTTTTTTTTTTAAAGATATATTGGGTTACATTTTGTAAGTAAAATATTATGTGAATGATGGATTGATCCTATAAAATGCTGGTTATTTCAATACAGATAAATAAACAAACTCTACCTATATTGCTCTTATATTGTCACATAAAATATACAGCATGTTAGATTTTAGTTTTGTTTGTTTATATTTGAACAATTTCAGAGCAAAACGTGATAAATGCCATTGTTGGACTTTTACTCGTTTTAGCAAATTATTATTCTCTGTCACACAAGGCTGTCTATAACAAAATGGTTCGTTTGAAAAATGCAATATAACCTTATTTTACAAACTTCCATGTTTTGAAGACAGCACAACATGTAGTCAGATTTTCAAGCAAAAGCAACAGCAGTCACTCTAGCAGTAATAAAATAACAGGTATGTTTCACTTAATGTCTGTGATACATTCTGTGAAAGCGAAAGAGATTTGGATGTTGTTTGAGCACCATGCTATATACTTAACAAACTTTTATGAGATACTGTAGTGTAAGCACTGTGGTGCAGCAGAGACACAACTTTACTAAGCTTAAAATATGCACAAGAGATTTATGTACAGGAGACAATAGATGCATGCCATGTGGAATGATGTTGCATTTGTCTGATTCTGTCTAACATTACAGTAATGGTAGAAACCTTAGGCGATGCCTGACAGACACGTGAACGGTTAATGCATAAACAGATGCTATAAGGTGCATACCTGTACTACGAGAGGGAGCTGTTGTACTAAAACTGGTGTGAGGCTGAAAACTGAAGTTTGGAGAAAAAACATTTTGCTTGCAACAACACTCAACACTTTTTTCATTGATCTAATTTGTTGCCACTACTTTCTTTTTGGTATTTTCGCATTCAGCACATAAAGTGACCCCCACACTATAGATATATCCATAGATTGTGTGGCAGTTACTTAAGAGGTCAAATAGCCAGGTTTGATGCCTGATTGTCATTCACACACTACAGGCAAACTGGGAATGCCAATTAGTGTAACCTGCATTTCTTTGGACTTTGAAAGGAAAACCCACCAAACATGGGTAGAATGCATACAGTACTTTCTGTTTGACTCACTACAAAATCACGATGAAAGTACAGTATGAGGTTGTTATATTTTTGTTTAAACTCAACCAACATACATACTGTACTAAATAACCACAAACACATGTGTAGGCTGATTTATCCATTCTGGCAAAACTGTGGGAGATGGAGTTATAGCATTTTGAAAAATTACACAAGATTCACAATTTTGACAAAATAATGACCTTGTGACTCAAAGAAAACACCCACAAAAGTTTGCAATACTTCTATGCTTATTTGAAAAATAAATAAATAAATAAATAAATAAAAGAAAAGAAAACTTTTTTCACTCAAAACTGTCTTATATAATTGTCTAAAATAATCCTATCGTCTAATTTTTCTTTTTGTTCAGTTCTTTGTGTAAAAAAATCATCTTTAAAAACTTGGCATTCTGAGAATATAAAACATAAAACATTATGAAACATTAAAAACATATAAAACTTTATGTAGTGTGCACTTCTTACAGAGATGGTTATAAAAGATTTCAGTAATGTGTTTGACATTTAATGGATGTGACATTTTAAAAATATTGTTTCAGAAATGTTCTAAAAACAGCATCCCCAGTTGGACAGAATTAAACGACTACTGCATAAGACACATGGCATTTAAGCAACTAAACATACAGTATGTACAATATTTAGAAAAACCTAATGCATGTAAAACTAAATATAGGCTAGCATATGACTCAACCAGTTCTAACCCTAGAGCTTTTTTCCAGACACTGTTTAACACACACAGAGACAGTTTAACTAAAACATAACCATCACAACCTTCCCGGCAATTTTGCATTAAATTTGCTAATTAATTAGACTTTCTTCCTAATATGACCTCGTATAAGACGACACCCTACCTCAGCTTTTTGATCAGATCCACCTAGCAATTATCAGCGCTGCTGTTTTGCAGGACAGGGCTCAGTATTCATTTACATAGACACAAGGTCACCATGGTTGGTTTCTTGGGCAAGACCCTTAAACCTATGCTCCATACAACCTAGCCTCTGTGTGCAGTGCTGATCCCAAGCCTGGTTAGAAAATGTTTATGTTCTGACAGGAAGGGCATCCAGTGTAAAACTTATGACAGATCTTGAAGATCAAATGATCCATTGCTGCAACCTCTAGGATAATGTGGATAAAGCCTAAGAAACAAACAAAAAAATGTGTATGAGCAAATTTGCAATACACTTGGATACGATTAGTCTTTAAAGTGTATTGCATTTTTATGTACATTGATGTAAAGCAAATCCATCAATCCAGCAATGTAAAGCTCAAGCTTATTTTCACTTTTTCATATTAAAGCCTATTATTAAGGAACTTAATATGTAAATATTGAAAGAAGTATTGTTAAGTTGAAAATGAATTAAAGGAGGAATTGTTGACATACACCTACTGTACATAATTAGCATTTTCCGGTCAGACACATGCGTTCCAGTGAGCCATTGCATTAATTTTCATCCAGACACAGCCTACTGTATAGGACATAATCAGATAAGAAACCAGGATGTGCAATGAGTGGGTTGTTTTATGAACCTACTGTATGTTAAAGATGCGAAAGATAGATATATGGGAAAGTTCATGCAATATCAAAAAACCTTACAAGTTTTTAAAGCAATTAACATTGAGTCCTTTTGAGTCAAGTCTTAAACTAATCATCTTTCTACTAGAGAAATTATTAATTTATATGTAGTTTAATAGTAGTAGAAAATAAATTTCAAAACAATCAGGAAGATTTCTGTGGGGTTTCCTTGTTTAGTCTCCCGCAGTGAATTCCCAACATGCTGCCTCCCCTGATTACTAACACCTGCGTCATGTCTCATTTTCAGAATTGGTTATATTTCAGGTTTGCCTCCTGGCCCTTGTTTGCTAACGCTTCCACCATTCTACACCTTTGCTCATCATTGGTGTCTTACACTGTGCAACAGTTGCTCTTGTTAGTGTTAGCCTTTTGTTTAACCATTATAAACTGTACAGTACCACCTCAGCAGGTAGGCATTTTTTTTCTATCTTCCCTGCCTGTTTTGTCTGTTCTGTTACTAGCCTTAGCTGTTTTACTGTCACTCCCTGTTTTACTGTTTCTTGCCTCGCAGTAGTATTTCTCTGGCCTTGTTTTGTTGTTGTTTAATCTGCGTATTTTACCATGTGCTGTTTATGCTTTTGTAATTTACACATTTGCCGGTATTAAGTATTATCCCTGTTGTTCATTAAAACTCTGCCTTAGTGTTCATCCTTTCTCTAGGCTGGTTTATTACAGGTGGGTGCTCTCAATCCAATTAGTTGGGCTTTGTTTGGTTTTAAGGGTTTCTCCAAAAAAAAAAAAAAAAAAAAAAAAAACTTTAATAGTAAACTGTTTGCACTGGTGTAATCTCATATTGATATATCTCCGGGCCAACATTTTGGATAAGGAGCAAGTGTACCAATAATAAAAAGGATAATGCAGCATGATTGACCAAATGACTTTATTGTATTTTCATTCATTGTTGGCAACCCTGGAAAGCATCTATTAATCCCTAATGTTTTTATTATTCTGTATCAGCTGAAAAGGCCAAGCAGTGTGAAAAACTCTATCTTCACTCTGTGATAAATGTTGCTGTCCTATTACTCCCATGAAGAGACCGTAAATCACCCCTGAGGAAGCCTGTTCTTTGAGCTTATAACAATCATCCTCGGTCATCCTGACCTTTTAACCCTTGATTTTCATGCAAATGACACCATTGCAGCTGCACCAAAAGCTTGATAAATGACCAGATCTAGGAAACAACTATGGGGGGGACAAAGAAATCCAGGCGATAAGTCAGGGACGTGCCCTAGCCGATGATAATGTCAATAGCAGTGGCAAATTGTTAACGGTTACATGCTACTCATTAAAAAAATGTTTGGAATAGTGTATGTATATAGGAGTGCTGGAGTCAGTTACAGTAAAATGTCTTTATAGCCACCCCTACTGAGTTTGTTTGTGCTATCAGGTTCTCCATCAGAGTCCAATCATATTGATCAGAATCACACCAGATACACCAGACCACCCTAAGTGCATAACAGTAAAATGACTCTGATTGCTATCTGGGCTGACTGGGGAATCAATATGAACTGATGGGAGTGCTGATTAGAATAGAAAGGTCTTTTGCTGTCTCTGCAACACTGGTCGCAGTATTTCAGTGACAATAACTACCACTGTCTCAGGGCTTCTGTTTTAGCTTCTGTGGACAGAATGTTCTTCAGGTAAAGTTTAATTACAACTCAAGACAAGTATTCCCAGCTTATAACTTTGGCTTTGAACTTTAACCTCACAGGCAGCTGGTATAAATTTACAAGCAGGACATAGGTTCCTTGTCTTTCAAAAGACATAATGTAATACACAGTTTAGGCTGCATTTATGTGTTTTTAACATTATTTGTATATCCTAAACATATCACCATATCACAGTTGTTAATAAAAAGAGATTAATTTGTAGTCAGCTTAAAAGAAAAGTATTGGCCAAAAGTATTGGAATTCCAATAAGCAAACACAATTTGGTGAGATTTTCTGTAAACTAAGTCTCCTGTGCTCCTCAGGCTAAACTTAAACACTTATACCCTTTCATACGTATTGCCTGAATAATCAAAAGTATTTAGAGTATCCATAAGCACATGGTGCCAACAAAATGCTAGTGCCTCTCCATTCTATTTTTCAAACTGTGCAAAGCTAAGGCATTATTTTTTTATCCATAATTTGATTGTGATTACTTCCCCGATGCAATACTGAGCAACCCAGGCATTATTGGTGATGATGGTCAGTAACTGGGCAAGGGATTTTGTACAGGCATTGCTAAATATGGGTTGATGGTAATGTACGATGCCAGAAGTTGTAGTAAATATGCTTTAAATTTGATTACTTCCAACCTTAGAGCCAGGATAATTAGATTCCCATCGCCTTCTACCTTTCCGTGGTTGGGGTGAGTACATTGTTTTTGACAGAGTATGAATAATAGTGTGCAGATGCATGAACAGACTATTGTCTATTGAGCTTTAGGTGATTGTTGAGATCATAAGACAAAACAAGTCATGCATTGTCAAGGGTTTGTGGGGCAGCACAGGACATGGTGAGACATTCAAATGCCATTGGCATGGCTTTGATAAACCGCTTGACTCATGACATTTTCCTCATTCACAATAAGGCATGGTGGGATCGTGCACAGCATTAACAAATGTCCACGAAAACATCTGGTATAGCTCCACAGAGACATTTTACCAGTGGCTTCAAACACTGGCATGGAACTAGAGCTAAGAGGTCATGGGGTTAGGATAACTGAAAACACACAAGAACTGAGCTTTGATCCGTGGAGCTGGTGGACTGTATTTTTGACCTCCCCATCAATAAAACGCAGGTGAAAAAAGCTTTAAAATTCCTGTTCTGTCTTTGCTGGCAGGTTCTTCTGCAGATGAAGCAGATTGTTCTTCAAGCAGGATAAGTTGTAACATGAACTTAGGTCCATGATGTACAGTATTGTACAAATTGCAGCAAATTTAAAACTGCACAGACACGCTTGCTATTAGTTTCAGGCTAAGACTAGGTTTAGCATTTATCCTTTTTTTAAATACAATTTCACTGGTATTAAATCAAGAAATAATTTGAACATGTGGCCTGGTATGTGATTTTAGTGACAACGCCAGACACAGGATAAAGAATTTATATGGGATCTTTTATTCCAGACTGCACTTTA
>JAQQZT010000016.1:7590747-7606875 GCA_030068275.1 Clarias platycephalus | reverse complement strand
CTGGCGGTCGTACTAAGCATTTCACTGCATTTCGTACTGTGTATGACTGTGTATGTGACAAATAAAATTTGAATTTTAAGTGCATCTGCTGAAAATCACGACTGAAGTATACTGAAGTAAATGCATGCATGCAAGTTTTTGGACTTAAAATGGGCATACGTAGTTGGTGTCACGACTGACTGAAATCGGCATTTGACCATTTTTTGATAAAAAGATGTGTCTGAAATGAATCCAGAGAAGAAATGAAGATTCTTCTGTTGTATTATTTATCAGTGGATCCTTTGAATTCGGTGCTGAAACTTTTTAACCACATAATTGATGTTTTGAGCAGGCTAGTAAACTTTATTAGGGCAAGGGTATTAAACCACAGGCAGTTTGTTGTTTTCTTTGGAGGACCTGACACACAGACTTGCCTTACCACACAGCCTTCGGATGACTCAGTGCTGGAAAGAGTGCAATAATAAATGCCATCATTTCTAACATTAAACCTAATAAAATGAAAGGCAAATGTCTTCCCCTAGTAATATGCAACAATCTCATTTTTTACATGGTTTCTTTGCTATCGTTGGCTGCATTATTTTCAAGCTGAACAAGGAAGATTATTTTAGCTTTTAACTAGCACATGCACACAAGTACAGTATATAATATGCCTAATAAACATCCACACTAATCCATTCTGATTATGAACTGTAGTTATAGTGGGCTGTGACAGGTGAGCAATTTTCTCTAAAATTAGAATGAAGGGCTGCACATTGTAATATTACATTGAGTCATGAATAGAAATATAGAAAAGAAAATATGTCTTTTAAAGTTCAGTCATGCATTTTGACATTTTGAAATGCACGGCACAAATTTGAACGGTGTTCACATTTTTATGTTTGATCAGCAAGTGATGACTTAAGCATCTTGTCTGGGAAGAGAAAATTGGGTTTACTTTCTTTTATCTCTAACTTTTTACAAATTCAGATGTAAGGCTTTTGCTTTGGTATAGTGTCAGTTTTGTGTAATTGGTTCTTATTGTATCTTTTGATTTAGAATGAAATCAAGTCAGTGCTCTTTGCAGTATGTTGAAAATAGAATTTTATGTAAAAAATTATATGAAAATGTATCTATATGTACTGTAGTGCATGCTCTGTATGGATTGAGTAGGCTCTGGAAGAGACACACCCTGGACTGTCTGAGCATTGGTTGCCATGGCTACAGTGTAAGTCTACTAGGAGGTCTCAACGGATGACAACTTCTGTGGCCTGTTAACACATACAGTAAGCCTGCTCTGTTCCTCAGAGATACGCTTGTGTGACTTCACCATGTGCTTGTGCTGGAATTATGATTGTTCATGATGAATTTGGTTTCTTTGGGTTATCAACTTTCCTCCCACATCCTAACAACAGGCTGGTAGGTGAAATAAGTGATTCTAAATTGCCCATAAGTGTTGATGTCTTGTGATGGACTGATTCCTGCATTGTGCCCAGTGTTCTCAGAATTGCTTGACCAGTTTCAGAAGAATGTTTTCTTTTTTTTCTTAAGCGACACAGTGACCTATGAATCTTCCTTACATAAAAACTCTAACTTAAGGCATGAACCAGTGAGAAACAGGTGCAGATGCTGAAAAATGATCAAGCTGGTGAGTAGTATACTGGAGATGCTGAACAGATGTGAGAGGAAATGAGGTTGCTGCTGTGGTTGTTACATAACCATTTTAAAAATTATATTCTTAGGAAGCCTGTTTCAGTAAAATATTTGATTCCGTTTATTTTATTTAATCTACATAATTGAATTCAATATGAAGAAATAATTTTTACACTGTATTTCCAAAATGGAAAGAACATTGAAACATGGGGGTTTAATGTATGACAGAATGCATTATCTAGGGGGTATTTCATCTGGATCATTAACAGACATACTTCAGGGGACTTCTGTGACCTGCATTAAATTGTTAAATTAAACACTGGGGATATATCTGCAGCGGTGGGTGGGTTTAGGATTACAACACAATCACAAAGGATACTGCAGATTGGGGACACTAAATTATGAAAGTGTCTATAAAACAAATAAGGTCAAGATAAAGACCCAGACAGGATATCAGTCCAGCATGACACCTTTAAATTTAATGAAGCTTATTTGGACTGTTATCATCAGCGACATCAGATGAATAGCCCATACTTAATGGCCCTCTATTATGTAGCAGGTTCAACTTTATCACGTGTTCTTCTTTCAGTGCTCTCTCTTGAAAAATGAGCTTCGTCTAGACATTCAGTACTGACTCATACAATTATTATTTTTTTAATAAATGGTATAATAAAAGCTAACGATGCTAAGCCTCACTCCAGGGCTTAATTTTTAATAAAACAAAAATGACTACAATTATTCCCATTGTAAATCTGCCATCTTCCTCTTCATTCCCCTTTTAGATAAATGTTGATATGCAATATAACTACTAAAATTATTACATTTTGCTCATATTTAAGCTTAGGCACCAAGTTTCCTTAAATGTATTTATTCTTTTAAATGAAAATGTAAAATCAGTAAATACTGTATAAGTGTTGTCAATCTGCTCTTATAAGGAATTTAAGTTTAATTAAATGTGTGTTGTAAGAAATAAGGAAAAACATTAACCCTGAACCTAGTGCTAATTGGAACCCCCTTATCATTTTATGTGACTTTTGGAAAACAGTGGTATATTTAACAATCTGTGTAATTGAGGAGAGGAATCTCTCATCTTATGCCTAATGATCTGACATTTAATTCTAGTAAACATTCACTGCCTTGTCAGTTAGTATCACGATTTTATTTTAAGAATATAAAATGTCAGAATAATAGTAGAGAGAAAGTCATTCTGATGTAGATTTACTGATGTGCTTTGCATCATTGTCTTGTTGCATGCTTCAGCTGTTGGATAGATGTCTGCACATTTGCCCCTAGAATTCTCTGTTATAAAGAAAGGTTTGTGGTCGACCCAATGACTGCAAATTGTCCAGATCCAGTGGCTGCGAAACAAGTCCAAATCATCACCCCACCTACTGAATATGCTTGACAGTGCGTATAAGGTAATTCTGCAGAAATTCTGTTTGGTTTTCACCAAACATGGTGATATGCATTATGCAAGGTCAAATACCTTTAACTTGGTCTCATAGGACCTTGTTCCAGAAGCCTTGTGGTTTGCAGTTTTGCGATCTTCAGTTTTGCTTCTATGTTCTTATGTTCTTAGTAGACAGAAGAGGTTTCTCCTGGCATTCCTTCCAAGTAAGTCATAATTCAGTCTTCTTCTAAATGTGCTGTCATGGACTTTTAACATACTCAGTGAGGCCTGTAGGATCTGAGAAGTAGCTCTTGTCTGTCCGTCCGTCCGTCCCCCCCCCCCCTTGGACATTACACAGTCCGATCTTGGAGTAAATATGCTGGGATCTCTTGCTTTCCACTTACAATAAATTATCTTTCTCACTGTAGAATGTCGAATACCAAATTGTTTGGAAATTGTTTTATAATTTTTGTGCAGCAACAGTTGCTTCTCTAAGACCATTGCTTAAGTCTTTTCCTCTTTCCATTGTGTTAACACACACCTGAATGCTCCAAACCAGCAAACTGCCAAAGCATCTTTATATTATAACATTTATATTATAACACAATTTTATAGAGCTCTCCACACCTGCTGATTATCAATTATTCAAGGGCTGATAATTAGCAGTACTTGGCTGCAACTTACCTTCTTTAACCCTAAAGGAGTAAGGGGGTGTTTAGTATTGCCCTCTGGGTTTTTTTTTCTTTTCTTTCTTTCATTTTTGTTAAATAAATAATGGCATACTGTATAATATGCTAACATACAATGTTCTTTTTACCATTTTTGG
This sequence comes from Clarias platycephalus, assembly GCA_030068275.1. Lineage (NCBI taxonomy): Eukaryota > Metazoa > Chordata > Actinopteri > Siluriformes > Clariidae > Clarias > Clarias platycephalus. The sequence continues at coordinate 7,603,030 of JAQQZT010000016.1, read as the reverse complement.
AAGGAGTCTCATGGGTCATTGTATCTCACATTTTGCTTACATTGGAAAGTTCACAAGACTGATTGTTTTGTTTTCTATTTGCTTTAATATCTAAAATCTGAATTCTTGTGAAAAGTTGTGACTTTTTTTATTTGAATGATGTGAAAGCTAAAAAAATTCCAATCACGTGGTACTGTATATTGTATTTACAATAGAACACAGAGAACATAAAACAACAAATCACTGAACAAACTTCTGTCAATTATGGAAAATACTTCCCACCCACTACATCATCCCATACAGAGGGAGCGGAGTCCATTCTCTAACAGACTGATTCAGTTTGTTAGAACGGTTCAGAAAATCATTCCTACCATCTCACTGTACCATCTCAACAGCTCATCTCTATGTAACAGATGACAATATTCAATGTCACAAATACATATACTGACAATTTGCAGATTTACACCCCCCCCCACCCCCGCCCCCCCCTCAATGCCCAGACATCACAAGTATTTTGAGAACCTGTAGCAGGAATAAAATTGGAAATGAGCTCAAATTGTGCATAAAATTGTAAAATGTCTCAGTTTAAGCATTTATGTTCTCTATGTTCTATTATGAATAAAATATAGGCTCGTGTGATTTGAATGTTTGTTTTTTTTCCCACGGAATTCGGGTGGTATAAGAGAAATAATAGACAAGCTTTTGTAGAACTGACTGCAAGAAGTGTAACTAACAGATAAAATATAACTTGTCATTTTTAAATGAATAACAAAAAAAAATATTCACATTTTTTTGCTAAAAGGAAACATACTGTACTGTTAAGGGATCACAAAATAAAATTCAAGGTGTGTGTGAGTGGTAGTATCTCTTGGTGTCAGGCTAAATGACACCACGGTGTCACTTTAAAATTGTTGAAGCTCTTGAGCCTTTCAAGGTGACACCATAAATAATATCACAATGTATAAAAATTAAACATGATCTACTGTATATCATGTCCAATTTATTGAGATGTTGACTTATGGACACGCTGACCCTGATGTCACCTGCAATTAAATCAAATCAAGGTAAGGAATCTGCAGTTATATTCAAAGTACATCACTGCAGGAAATGGTAAACAAGTGTGTACATAAGAATAATAATGTATAGAATGCATTTAGCTTGTCAAATAAAACAAACTAAATAAAATTAATTTACCTAAATATCTTATATATAGTCATGTAACCATTCCTGTGACAACCTACAGTACATTAACACCTATTACAAAAACCTCCAGCTATCCTCCTATACACTACTTTCCTTTTTGCACTAATACTGTGCTGTGCATGTGGCATTTTAATTATGCCACAGCTGCATAGTACTTGCATAATTACACCGGTAATTTACGCATCAACATAATACCCCTCAGGAAAAGTATGATCCTAGAAGCTTATCCCACTAAAGCTCCCCAAGGGTGGTTTCATTAGGAAGGATTCTTCTCTCAGGCTAATTTGGTGGAAGGGGGAAAAAAATGGTCAAACAAAGTAAAAGACAAGCAGGTGATGTACCATGCTGGCTAATTAGCAAAACACCATTGGCAGGAAATATATTTTGCGTCCCTATTCATGACAAAGACAAGATTATTTTTGGAGGCATTAAAACAAATGTGTTGCACTTTTTTTTTTTTTTTGGTAATACTTTCTTTTTTAACTTCAATACTAAATGCTTTTCACAATGCATTTTTTATTTTATTTTGTATTACCCACCAAAGACTTGTGGGTAATGGAGAAGGACAAGTGAAAACAGACTGAGAATGGAAAAAAAAAATGAATTAGACTAAACTAAATTAGACTACAACTGTTTTATTATTATTTTTATTATTATTATTATTATATAACATATAGTTTCAGTAGTGTGTGTGTGTGTGTTTGTTCCCTGCGATGGATTGGCACCTTGTCCAGGGTGTACCCCGCCTCGTGCCCTACTGTAAGTCTCCTGCGATAGACTCCAGGCCCCCCGTCGCGCCACTTTACAGGATAAAGTGGTATAGACAATGAGTGAGTGAGTGAGTTAGTTTTAGTCCACTAATTTGATTGGACAAATGGTATTGGACAAGTGATATTTAGTTAACATTGGGACTTATTCGCGCTGCTTGGCTGTGGTTATAAAATGTCAATTCCAGCCATAGATTTTTACATTGAAACCATTATTACACTTACAGTACAGTACTATGGACAATCAATACTTCCATAAATATGGCATGGCAACATGTTCTGTCTAGATGTGCATTTTTTTTTTTTTTTTTTTTTTACTGACAAAGCAAATGTAAACTGTTTGACCATACTTTGACCATACTTGATATTAATTTCCTGTGACCCTGAATACAGGATAAAGCAGTATAGAAGATGAGTGAGTAAGGGTGAGTGAGTGATATTCATTTCAGTTTTATTAACTGCCCGGCCAATATGGCTCAAAGCCCACTTTATTCATTCCCATGAACATTCAGCAAGTGGAATGTCTGATTGTTGAAAATCAACACACTGTATTACTTGTTGCCAACTTGAGAAAGAGATGCATCTGTCTGTGGGAACAGCACACATTCATTCACAAACACCACTTTCATGTTACAGGACTCGACTGGGAGGTATTGCCACTTCCTCGTGCAGTTACTTACCTTACTTCAAGCACATTTCCACATGTTTGTTCCATCAAAGAAGTTCCTGAGATCCCAGTGTTTCGGGTGTGAAGTACAGTAAGCAGTCTGATCATGGCCCTGGCGCACTGAGAAAGGTTTCTACCTTGATGGTATCACAGCGTTTCACTAGTGCTTGGATAAGTGCATTAGTGCAGCAGGGGATTATATGGAGGGACTTTTATTCTGCACAATCAAAATTCCCAGTTTGAATTGAATGTTCCTCATAAACCTGTGAATTCCTGCAGCATAAAGCCTGCAGTCTCCTGCCTACAGTCAAATCACAGCAGTGATAATATTCACTACACCAGCACTCCAGCTCTTGCATTATTGTTACAATGTGCAAGTCATTCAGGGTGTTTCAGTTCTAACATGGAAAATGGTCAATTTAATGTATTGCATCACACTTTCCCAAAGCATTTTATACAATAATATAAATGTAAATCGTGTTTGTTTGTTTACTGGCACAACACACATAAATGATGAGTTTGATTATACAGTAAGTGTGCAAAACTCTCTCTCTCTCTCTGTTCTCTTCTTTGTCCATCACTTGAAGACACAACCAAGCTGTCAGGAAGACCTATTTTTAATAAGTAAATTAATTATCTTGCACAATTGACAGAACGTTTTCAGATTCAGGAACATGATGTAGCAGTGAAGTGGAAACTTCATGTCGAGCGAAAAAAAAAAAAAAAAAACTCTCATGATGAAAAACAGCACAGATATTAGGGAAGAAAATGTTGGTGAGAAATCTCACTTTTCGTCAATGGTGCAAACACGATATTTTACGTTAGACATGCAGCGGATTAAGGACTTTGCATAAAAAGAAAAATAGTAATTAAATGTTTTTTTCTTTCATAATAAGGCTACACAAAATTTCATAAAACCAGCATGATTGAAAAGCAGAAAATATTACCTTTATTACTTATACGTTAATGAATAGTTCATTAAATAAGACATATTTAATGAGAAATAACTTATATAAATAATCTTTTACTTTGGACTGGAATTTCAACTCTCACCAGTAGTGACTAGAAACACATACTGTTTTAAAACCATTTTCTGTTTTTGTCATGGTTTGTTACTTTTTTTCAGCAACGACTCTATCATAATCATTTCCACAAACCCGTGTGATTGACCGCTGAAATCATTTATGGTTAGAAAACTAGAGTTTGGTGCAAACATTTTCGAATATTTAGTTCAATCCATTAAAATATTTTGTTTGGTTTGCACACATGTCCTATTATACACCATACTGGAAATCTGCAGCTTTAAAAATAGCACTGAGCCTGCACTGAAGGTGCTACAGTAGATAAATACTAGAGCATTGAAGTACTCCGGGTATAAAACAAAGACAGAAACCACAATTCAACTGAGCAAAACAAACAAGTCATACTTGATTTTTAAAACATATACTGCATTGTAAGACTTTACTTTTGCTGTGTCTGAACGTCTCATTAGTGCTAATACTTTGTTTAGAGCACTTTCCTGATGGCAGCTTTGCACATCCTTGAATGTCTAATGAGTCTTGCAGAAGCACTCGCTACTATGAGACAGCTTCCTTAGCATCCTTGAGACTCTTGGGTGATGAACAACAAAAAATGTGCCGATAACATGCTGTGTCGTGTAAAAAAAAGCTTTGTAATAAAGGTGTCACATAAGGATTTTAATTTTAAGCAGGCTAAATATCTACAGAATCAATTCATCTGAAACTACAGGTTGATTTTAGCAAAATCAAATTTCGTGTAAATGTCACCAAATTGTCAAAAGATAAAGCCTTATTATACATTTAGTCATTAAGGATATTCATTAAGGATATTCATTAAGGATAAGTAATAAAGGTAATATTTTCTGCTTTTCAATCATGCTGGTTCTATGAAATTTTGTGTAGCTTTATTCCTATTTAATTCCTATTTTTTCCTTTTATGAAAAGTCCTTAATCCGCTGCATGTCTAATGTAAAATATCGTGTTTGCACCATTGACAAAAAGTGAGATTTCTCATTAACATTTTCTTCCCTAATATCTGCTGTTTTCTCTTCATAAAAGAGTTTTTTTTTTTTTTTTTTTTTCATTTCGCTCAACATGAAGTTTCCACTTCACTGCTACATCATGTTCCTGAATCTGAAAATGTTCTGTCAATTGTGCAGGATAATTAATTTGCTTATTAAAAATACCTTTGAAAAATGGCACTTCTAGAAGAAATTGAAGAGAAGAGAAATGGATGTTAGAGCTATAGAAATCAAAAGAACAAGAAAAATGAAAAGGAATTGACATGGCAGCCAAATAGGATCACCACTTTAGGAAACTATAATTGGTCCCAAAGCCAAGCTCATTTTTGAAATCACGACTGGTCAATATGGAATGATTGTCTAAATGATCACACAGTCATTAGCAAAGAAAAGCTGCAGGAGCATCAGACTTTCATGACAAGTAAAGACATCTGGGCAAAAGTTTCTTTGACAAATGCAAACAGTGAATTTAATTCCCATTTATAAATTATATGTCATAGCTAAAATGCATTTGACCTAAAAACCAGTAGATTTCCTTAGACCTTAGAACAAGTGCTGAAGAGCTTGACATATTTGAACAATTTAACATTTAGCCATATAAAAGCAAGTCATATGTCAAGATTGTGCCAAGCTACACCAAGAAATCTATCTATACTATAAAATAGTTTGACATTTTATTTGCTTACCACATACAGTAATGTTATTTTAGTGTTAATGTCTTCATTTTACTCAAAAATGGTATGTATGGTGGCCCTGAAAATGCAAAAAAAAAAAAAAAAAAAAATCATAAACATGACAGCATATTAGAAAACACAGCAAAATACCAACAAAACAGAAAACATAAGACCAAAATAAAACGGCAACAAAACCCACACCATAAAAAAGAGATTTTTTTTTTTATCAGAAAACACTGCAATGAAACCAAAAGCAAAAGAACAAAACAGAAAAAAAGAACAGCAAAATCATTTTTAAAAAGCAGCAGCAATAAACCCACAGAATCAAAATTAAAATTACAACAAAATCGAAAATATTTCCACAAATGTGTCAATGAACTCTAATAAGAATTAAATTTTTTTTGCATGCTTCCTGAAAATGGTTGAAAAACAAGAACTGAATGTAATCTTAACAAATTGAATACTGTTAAGGTTAAATTGAAGTAGGCCTCGCTTCCTGTGTCCACTAAGCTTTGGCACGCTTGCTGACTGGCACACACACACACACACACACACACACATGAACACATGTACACATACACAAAAATGGTGTCTAAATGTTTTTTTCTTTTTTGTCGGGAAAAATGGTGTCTGATAATTTATTCACAGAAGAGTTTTTTTGTTTTGCCACATGCACTGATCACAAACCGCTACTATATATCAAAGTGCATGAGACATTTAACATGTTCTTGAGAAATCTGTATAAACAAGCAAAGGAGGTTGCATAGATAGACTGAGACAGACTAATCACAGGAAGTATTACCATATAAGGAATGAGGAGGAAGAGGGGGGGGGGGATCATAAACCCTATTCCAGAGATATGGAAGAAGGGAAGTGGATGAAGCGATGTACCCATCATGCATAGTGGACACTGTACAAGCCTCTGAACACGGGGTTGCTTCAGTTGGTCAGGTCTAGTCTTAGCAATGTTATGTGGCAATAAAATGAAGCCAGCTGATGACCTGAATGTACTGAATAATCAAGGTATGTTTTTTATTCTTCCCTAATAGAACCGGGATATTCCAGGATTTAAAGTGTTGTTTTGGGAGTATGAGGAATCATTTGCACACATGGATTTGCCACCACACTGTGCATCTTTATCATAGCTGAAGTCGGTGAAAAGCAGTCTATATAATTATGTAAATACAGAGAACCTGCCTAAAGGAATGAAGATTTAACATCCAAGCTAAATACATAAGAGACTGAATAATTGAAATTAATTTCCCTTTTTATAGTTATTCATGTGTGCAATTAGCAACATGCGCCCAAATTGTTTCACTCCTCACTCACTCCGAAGGCTCCCTACAGAGACACCATCCCCCTTCTGCAGGGTTGTGAAGGGGCGGGTTGGATACAGCTGGAGAAAGATGAATAAATGTATCTTGGCCTCACACCACGTTATAAAAGCAAGGCGGGGATATTCATCCATAGTACACTCTTCATGTCTGCCGAGTGTCAGTCTGCGCAATCCAACCACTGGAAAGGTAAAGGCTGTTGTCATCATGTCTAGGCCCCTGTAACCTGCCAGGAAAGCCACCCAGTTGTCAGACGTCATGGAGAGTCCCGCATTAGGTTACGCCAATGGATAGCTGAGCAGGGCCGGATGCACTCTGCCACTCCGTTGCTTCCAACACTCACCAGCAGGGGGCCCTCTGCCAGCTGGGCACTGCCTAGACCAACACATTCACACCCTGACTAGTTTCCTCCCCATCTTTTCTTCCTCCACTTTAGTTCCCTTCCCTTCTCCTTTTATTCTAAATAAAACTTTATAAAACCCGTTTTCCATAAGACCAGGCCTTGTGTCTGTGGTGCCACCCGAGTCAAAGATCTTACACATTCAATGACCAATGAAGACCTTGTTTCTGAATTTGGTGTTATGTTTAAAAACTGCTGGTTTTGATAAATTTGCTGTTGTGTTTTGGTCTGTTCATGTGTTTCGTGCTTACCAGCCACTGTAGAAAATAAAATCCCAATGAGCAGGTGTATCCAAATATTTTTACTTGTTTAAATTTTTTTTATCTGGTCCACTGATATTCTCTTCAGACTATTTTATGCATAACTGATATTTAAACCTGACTCATCATAAAAAGTGTTTGAAATGACGGTGCAGATGGAGACTTCATTTCCGGTTAAGCGATTAGAGCAACCAACTACCATGCAGTGGAGCTTTTGGCATAAAAAAGATGTCGGTCCATCTGCTGCTCTGGCAATGGTCCTTCAGGAAAAGAAAAGTGTTCTCAAACTGGCAGAATCAGGCCAGGACATTCTAGTGATTAGGCCTTCTCCCTGTGGCAATACATCTTATCTCTTCTTGTACCTGAGTGGACAATGCTCAGCATCACTCAGCAGAGACGGACTCAGTTTCACTTCAGTGTTTCAGTGTTTACCAGCTGTCCAACGAGCTTCAAATATCAGCTGTATTATTCGCCAGTCACACTACAAAGAAATAAATAAATAAAGGCAACAACAAAAGATTTGTCAACTCAGTTCTTTTTGACTACCGTTCTACCACAATTTCTTACGTAGGCTGGATCAAGAATAAGAGTACATTTGGTTTATTAATTATCCTTCAACATAATATTGAGATTTTGGCAGTATGTAATTTCCTCACATTTAATGGTGTATTTAATCTACTTCATCAGTTACCCATACACCTCAAAAGTGGGAAGTCAAAACTCTCAACTATGCCAATTTTCAACCACCATGTGTTCCAGCTATGAAGTGATCTTTAATCAAATGCAGCATTTTAGAGAAAATGTTGAAAAGAAATTTGGATCTTAAAGCTTAGTAATATTTGCATAAATTTACCAAATGTGTGATCAGGTAAACCTTAAAAGTGAGCTTAACCTTAAGTAGGGTCACCATAAACAATTTGAATTCTAAATTGTGACTTTAATCTTAGATTTCTTAATTTAATCTCAGAATTATTACTTTAGTTTTAGACGTCTGTTATTACTGTCAGAAGTTTGACGTATAGAATATAGGCACAATTCTGAAGGAAAACGTAGGACTTAAATATTTCTTTTTTTATGGTGGACCTACAGTAATCTTCTTCTATTATCAAGAGGTTTATTCCAACTTAAAAAAAAAAAAGTCACTAAGTAAATCACCAGCTTTTAAACTGCCAAATATGTGCATGATGACTTGAAATAGATGAACAGTGTGCCATCCAGAGTGTATTCTATTCTCTTACACATATACATGCATAAATATATGGGGATATACAGTATAGAATTTTAGCACAAGGTGATTTGTTTAATATTATTGAACTTGTAAAACATGTTGATTCATCAAGCCAGGTTAACTACTGTAGGCTTTAAAACTAGTAATATACTGTACTTTCAATAAATTAGATTTTTTTTTTTGTATATTTGCCAAATCCCAACCTCCCCTCACCCCTGTCACACTGAGCTACATTCTCAATACATCCTCATAAAAATAGGTGAATGCAGCAGGAACACAGTAGAAACTGGTTAGGATGTATCATTGTCTTCCTTGGTGTGGAACTGCCACATCTTGTGTGTATCACAGTATTTATTCCAAACTGCCTGATGCAACAACAATGTAGAAAGTGCACACTAAGCGCCTTGTATGGGCATGGTGCAATGTGATCAGACATAGTAATAACTTTTAATCTCATTGGAACTGGTGAGTGCATGATTGTGTATCATCATAGGAATCATAGGAAATGATGACAACATGATTGACACATTGAGAACCTGACAGGGACATGACAAGAATGTAATATGTGACATGATTTATGTACATTTTTCAATTTTGACCCAGCTCCCATTGCATTCTTCAGTATTTTTAGGATGCCGTAGGACCTTCATGGTCTTGTGACAGGTGTGGCGGGGCTCTTGACACTTGATACCTAATGTAAATGCTGTAGGATAACAGCATTGAACGTTCTCTGGACTTCTCCAAGCTGATGAATGATTAAGCTTTTACAGGCTAAAATAAATAAAAAAATGTTTTCTGGTGTCACATCCAAGATGTAATTCCACTTTGCGCACAATCTCCTTGTATAGGCTCTGGAAGCCACTACGACCCTGAGTAGATAAAAAGATAGAAGAGTTATTGAAGCTGAAGGAATGCGCATTTTTAGGGGACTCACTAATTATACATTTCTTTTGAGAATTTTTCAGAAATAATTTCTCTTGTAAAAGAAATTGAAAGTGTTCCTGGGAAATCGCCATTGTGTTAATTTCATGCACATTTCCTCCATTCTTTTAAAGAGTTCCTGATGGTTTAATGCTTGCAAATTAAAATAACTGGCATGCCTCAATTCAACCCAGAGACTATGAAGGTTAAGGTTAGAACGAGTCTTTTCTAAACTAATGAAATCCAAAAGAGTTGCTCTCATTTGTCTAAGTCAGCGCCTATAATAGTTTTCTTGAGAAAACCACAAATGTTTCATTTATTACTTTTCTCTTGTTTTTTTTTTTTTTTAAACTAGCATTATTTATTGTTTTAATTCCAGGTAAAATAGCTATGTGTTTTTCCCAGAAAAAAAAAAAAAACAAGACTACACAACTAAACCTATACCTCCTTAACTTCTTTTAATGCAAGTTGGCTTTTACGGATTTAAACAAATTGCCACTTATGTATTTAGGGCAGATTCTAAGAAAACACATGAATTCAATCTTGAAACTATGATGACAACTCCATAACAGGCAGGACTGCAAGGTGAAAGTGAGACTACTGTATGAGGTGAAGCCTGACCAACAGCCACCTACTGTACATCTCAGCAAAGGGACCTTAAGCATTAACGTATCCTCGGATTGCACAAGACGAGAGAAATCCCAAAGCGAAGGAGGTATACAAGGAAAGTGAGTCATGAGACAAATGACTTGCCTGTTGTGTGGGAAGACTGAGGAGGAGGAAGAACCTGCACGAGGGCTGACGCAAGAGAGAATCCTACGCAGCAGTGGGAGGAATTTCTCTGTAGTAAGCCAGTCTCCATGGCATATTATATTCACCTTTCCTTATGGGGCACATGGTCGTGACTGTGCAAGAGATGCAAAGTGGATATAGATGTAAAAAAAAAAAAAAAAAAAAAAAGTGTGCTCCAACTTAGCTGAAGTCTTTGTAAAAAGTGCAAAGACCTAGCAGGATGCACAAATAAATAAATCAATATTTGCTTATACAGTATAAAGTATGCAAAGAAAAAAATACACAGGAGTTTTAATCAACACTTGGGTAGTGTGGTGAAGCTGAGTTATTTTGAAGACTTCAGCATGAATCATACTCCAATGATTGCTGAAAAAAAATGTAAAGTCCTCTGTCCTGAAAGAGTTCTTCTTATTTGTTTAAATCAATTCTACAATATTTCTCATGTGATTTTAACAACCCAGTGTTTTATTTAGTACTTTTTTCTTGGGCCTATTCGCTTTTTTAAATACTTGTATTATTCAGTTCTTTATTGTAACGTTGCTTATATATTCAGTCATTCTCTATGCCACTTATCCTTTACAGGGTTGTGTGAAGCCTGGAGCTTATCCCAGGGGATTGTGGGCATGAGGCAGGGTACACCCTGAACAGGGTGCCAATCCATCGCAGGGCACAGACACAGTCTTTGGACTGTGGGAGAAAACATTAGTACCCAGAGGAAACCCACCATGCAGTGGGATAACATCAAACCCTCGACTCAGTGCTAACCCACTATGCCACTTTGCTGCCATTTTTAAAAATAAACCCAATTGAAATTATATATTATTATAGTTGATCTGTGTTTTCCCAGTTATAACAACCACTCCAGCTAAACCTATACTTTATTCACCAATTTTCATGCAAGTTGGCTTTTACAAATTTAAATAAATTGGCACTTGTGAACAAGACTGCATTTAGAAAAGATTCAGAGAAAACACTAATGAAGTGAATCCAATGTTGCAGAGTAGAAGTAAAGGTAAGTACATGCAAGATATGGTACAGTATATTTTTGTCTATTGGGTAGATTCTGATGTTTAGTGATTAGTAGCATTACAGTAACTACTCCGTAAGTTGCTTTTAGAGATAATCAATCAGAAGCTCCAAATCAATCAAGTGTGTGAATTCAAAAGTGTTTATCAAAACAAACCATTGATTTCTGCAGCTTTAACATCCCTCTGTAAGTGATCTAATTCATGAAGTCCAGCCAGAGTGCAATCCAAATACAGTACAAAGCAGAAACATTCATTAGCATTTTTTAGATAATTAAATGAATTTGTATCAAGAATCACCTCTTAAGGCTCCTTAGACATACATGACACAAACTTATTCTCTATGGCAGTTAAAGTCTTTACCCAAATGAGTCCTTTGTGCCATGATCCTTCCAGCGCTGTAACCTACAATATAGTTCTCAGGCAGATGCTAATGCATTGTAGACAAATGTTCTTGGATCCTCTGCAGAAAATTTAGCTGGTGAAATGGGCGCATATCTGGGGAACATGGCCTAATTCCACCTCTTTTCTCACTGAGTACTCATTACAATGACAAAGTCCTGGAGCAAGTGTATAATTACATGAATTGGCCACAGACTTTCCACCGTATGATTGAGTCAGTGCTATTCAGCTGCCAAAATTGAACAAACAGTGCAGAGCCCAGTCATTTAGGGAATGATGATTTTAAAGGGAATCATGCTCATTTGAGAGGGCCATTACAAAAGCTACAGTGGTTCCCTCTGGGTTCTTTGGATGTGTGAGTGTTCCAGCTTCAAAACTGTTTTTATTTCAAATCTTTTAACGCAGGGAAACACTGTGGATCATTAAGAGTATCGGATGAAAATATTGTTAATTGTTTTATCGTATATAGTGTCACAAAACAAACCATTTTGTTGCTATTTTCAGTAACCTAGACAATTTCAATTCAATTCAATTTTATTTGTATAGCACTTTTAACAATTGTCATTGTCGCAAAGCAGCTTTACACAATC
>JAQQZT010000016.1:7551289-7563933 GCA_030068275.1 Clarias platycephalus | reverse complement strand
TTGTAAAAAATGTTTGGAATCATGTATGATTTTCGTTCCACTTCTCACGTGTACACCACTTTGTATTGGTCTTTCACTTGGAATTCCAATAAAATTGATTCATGTTTGTGGCTGTAATGTGACAAAATGTGGAAAAATTCAAGGGGGCCAAATACTTTTGCAAGCCACTGTATACTGTATACATTTCAAACAATCCAGAATTTAAATATTTCTGTAAAGTAGCTTTGTAAAAGTAGTTTACCTCTGTCTACTGAATACTTATTCTATATAATGAGCATTTCATGATCTGTTAGAAATACCTTTGTTTTACCCTGCAGTTTTATTAGAGATTGTTGGCCTTCATCAAGCAAAGAAAACATTAAAATTAGTTGAACTGTGGTAAGATTCCCCTATTAAAAGATGGAAGCATAGTGCTGAACCATCATCAGAAGAAAATCTTTTTTTTTATTTTATTTAAATGAGAATGATCAGAGATCACTTAACAATTGGTGAAGTTGAAGTTACATGATAAAAATGAACAGTTGAAAAGTTATGGCTATGTTTAATAGTGAACATGAGAGCATTCCCACACACACAATGCAACAAGAACCACTTACAGTACTGTATTGGTGAGACTAATTCACAAAAAAAAAAAAAAAAAAAACTTCAGTTTGCTAATGAGCATAAAGATTGGGCAAATGCAATGTGGTCTAATGAGTCCAGAAGGACTCTATCCCAAAGTGATGTGTGCGTCAGGATAAGAAGGGAAGCGCCTGAAGTGATGCACCCATCATGCATAGTGGACAAGCCTCTGTAGGCAGTGTTATGATGTGTGGTTGTTTTAGTTGGTCAGGTAAAGGCTCAGCAACGTTATGTGGCAATAAAATAAAGGACTCAAACTGTGAGAGATGGTTCTGGGGTCATGTGGAATCATTTTCACATATTAACTGGCCTACAACTGAATGCAGTTTTCAAAGCTAAATGTTGTCCAACAAAATGTTATATTATTAGTGTATTGGTGTATTACTTTATGAATGTACAATATACTGTATAGTATGCTGTACATACTTTTAGAATAACACAGTAAACACTTAAGGTTTTTTTTTTGTATGCAAAAGAGAATCGAATAACTTAAAAATAATTCATGTTTAAACACTTTTGACCTTCTCAATTATATCATGCAGTTATACCTATTTAGAATATTTGCTTAATTTTGAAAACTTTCAGCCACAAACTTCTGACATTTTATAATGTGTTTTCCCCTATAATGAAAAAGATGAGGTCCAGATAAATTTAGCATGTACATTTTCCCTTAGATTTCATATTCTGTGCTGAAAATGTTGACAGCCGTCACTGGGAGGTCTGACTGCTGATTTACTACAAGATAAGAGTTAGTTTCCTTAATATAAGAAATTCTGTATATGGGTGTTACCTTAAAAGAGTTACAAAAACTTTCCAGCAAAGTTTCTAATGGTACTGTATGTTTAGTCAAGTAAACTGATCCTTTGTTAAATTTGGAACAATAGCTATGATACTGGATAAAACCAGTGAAAAAACACATTTTCATATTAACTCAGTAAAAAATGCATATTTTTGAAGTACCAATCTTAATGATCAACAAACAAACAGCATTGTGGAGCAAAATAAAGTAATAAGAGTGACACTTTGAATAGCAAATAACACTGCCAAGCTTTACACATGGGTTTCATGCTTTTATAACATATAAACTAGAACTAATCAACATGGAAAAAAATAAGATTCATTGTCCAATAATTATATTCATGTACCCCCTGGTAAATTAGATGTTTTGTTGATTTGTATCTCCTATCCTTTGTTCTCCAACTCCACCCCAAGCTACGCTCTCTCCACTGGCTTTCTGCAATTGCTGAGATTACACTTGACTACAAAGACCATGGATAATTACAGGTGGCACTGTGTATCCACTTCATTCACATTTGTTGTCTCCAATCTTAAATCCCCAACCTGAGGCTGTAGCAGGGACATGCACAGACTTTTTAATGGACCACTGATGCAACCGGATATGAATATGCTTTTTATTGTATCCTAAAAAAAAATCTACACATACAAACAAAATGGTTATATTTTTTCCCTTCTGAAAAGATGTCAAACAAAAAAGTCACCTAAGCAGAGGGGCTTTTTTTCTGAAACACTGCTGGTGGAAGCTTCTGGGGAAAATTGCCAGTTTTTAATGCATAAAAAAACCTTATAATTAAATTTTATTATAAGGACTATAGAAAGATTAAGATTCCACAGGGTTATTCACAGCCTAGGCCACGCCCATTTCAAGTTTAAATGAAAATGCAAAAATAGATTTGGATATTATGAGCATTAACATATTCAAATGCAAATAATATCATTGTGTTATATCTGTATTCCCTACATAAATCATCAGGGGTCTTAGTTTGTCAGCTGAGCTCAGCTGTGCTATTATTGTTGCATGTGCTGTGCTATACAACATTGCGCCGCATACTGATAAATACCTTGCAGATGAGCCAGAAGAGAATGAACAGATGAAGAACGTGTTCACCAGGCTATTCCAAAAACCTAAAGGCATCTAATAAGAAAAGATGGGTAGTCAATATACAATATAAAGTATCTAGTTAATTTGATTCCATTGTTGGTATATTTTTACACATTTCATATTATTTTAAGTGTGTTTTAATTGTGTGTCATATTATAATACTAGATGTGCCTGCGGTTTCGTTCGCATGGAATTTAATTGCACACTCATAAGTGCATTTTTAAAAATGCACGCCATCTGTTGAATTTTAAAATTAACAAAATTTTTTACGTTACCATGAATTATTAGCGTTTATTAAGTAGATTTCAATTGTACACTCATAAGTGCATATAAAAAAATGTACAGTGCCATCTGTTGAATTTTGAGATGAACTAATCATTTTTCTATGGTCGATTTTTTTTTAATGATGCACCGTAAGAGTGTTTTCCATTTACATTTCAAAGTAGCACATGTTCTCTTCTCATGGGCCAAATGCAATAAAACCAAGCCTATATGTTCTCAAGCTCGGGCAATACACCTGTCAAAACCAAAATTTATATTTGTTCTGTAGTTTTTATTACATGATCTGTGCATAAACAAACAGACAGATATGTAAAGACACACCAACGTCACATTTTTATTATATGTATAGATTGTGTAGGTTGTTGCACCATTAGTAATTACACTTTATGGCATTTATTGAAATTGTCGTGTTTTTAGTCAAACCAAACTTTTTTTATTTTACTGGCCCATCCGCAACAGTGTGAAACTTATCACACACTTATAACATTGTCATTCCATCGGTTGGGTTTTTCAGCATGAAGTATGACAATTTGGATGCAGTATTCATGCTAAATTCTCTCTAAATGCTAAAAGCACCAGAAGAACCTAATGTGAACTTAATGCATTCTTTTACAATGCGGCCTACCATAGTCACAGCACAACCCTAAAGAGGTCCACTAACATAGCAACAACACAGTGACGTTCCAATAAGAATTGTCAAAACACCATGCAATCTTTCCTGTCTGCGTCATGCTTGTAGTACGTCAGTGAAGTCTCTAAGAGGTGTTTGTCATGCCATTAACTGCTCAATGCCATCATTACTATGTCCTTGTTAAGCTCCTGCATTTTGCTTCAAATAAGTCCTCACAAGGTTAATTTGAAACATGTCCGAAAAAGCGAAGCAATTCCATGTTAAGAGAGACTGTCCTTATTTCTACTGTGTTCCTGACACAGTTTTTACAACATTCGCAAATTTATTTGAGGGTGTAACGGAAACATGGTTCATAGTGACAGGGGTTTAACCACTAAACAGATCACTTGTAGAGCTGCTGCTCAACCAATGCAACTCGTTATAACAAGAAGCAAATTTGGTGTTCTGTAGCTGTCCCAGGTCCCCACAACATCTCTCCCAGGTCCATACAACTCTCATGTTGCTACTGTCACTCTTTTTGTCTTCTTTCTCCACCTCAGACCATGTTTTTGTTTTTTTTTACAAGAAAGAAATTGATGCTTATATCCAACAAGTTTTTTTTATGTACTGCTGTTTGGTTGTGTTTTTCATGTGAAGGTTCTGCAGAGAACCTGGCAGAACTGAAGCAGGGGAAACAAGGCAGGTTGTGGTGGGGTAGGTGGGCACTTGTATCTACTGTACCTCTAGAAAATTTCCAAAAGTTTTTGCCATCTCTTTTCTGAGCTACTGTATGCCATTTTTTTTCAAGACAGGAAGTGTTATATTAATAATATATAATGGAAGTCCTTCGCTTGTCCTTCACTTCTACATTTGTTAACCACTAAGATTCATGAATTGGACCCCTGGATACAACTCCTTAGTGACACCTACTTTATATACTTTGTATCTTTGAAAAAGAACTCTGAAACAGTGCATCCACCATCAAATATTTAAAACATTTTTTGTTTGTTTGTCATCTGTGTAGTGTATCTCAAGCTTCAGTGAACCCAAACAACATTGCATGAAACAGGCATATTCTCAAGGTCCTGCAGCATCACCCCTCCCTTGATGGTAATCCTCGAATCATGTGGCTTTAGCTGTGTCCTTGAACACAAAGACCCCCAAAGTGGTCTTCTTTTTGGCATTCTTGGTCTTATCCATGTGACAAAAAAAGTCAGGTGTTGATATTTAAATTATTTCTCAATTGCAAAAAGCAAAAGAGATCAAATTTTTGGCTTTTTACTAAGCCATTATTTTATTGAGTGTACATCATGTTGAAACAACTTCTAGTGCACAGATATTTACATTATACATTACTTCAACTTCCCTGGTCATAATGTAGTTCCATACCTCAGACATGACAAAGTATGAGGACATCAGTTAAACATATTAATGACCTTCATAATGAAACTCCAGAAAGATGCAAACTGCACAACTTGAGTCTGTAATTTCAAGTTTTGCACCATTTATTCTGCAGAGATCTACAGTTCCCTTTCAAAAGCTACACTCAATGCTGCGTGAAAACACTATGGGAAACGTCTCTCTGTGAAGCATGTGTGTGTCTAAAACGCCAAAAACTTTGGCTTATATAACCTCGGTCAGGTGACGTTATCCGATAAGGTACACCTGCAGGTTATAAATAGGACTGAACCGGAAACATCCTCAGGTCTTTTTGTCTTCAGGACCGCATTGTGTGTGTGCGTGTGTGCAAGCACTTTTCCAAGCAAAAAGAAAGCGAAAATAGAAAGTTTCTTTATTACTCACCAGAAAGATGGCAGAGTTAGACAGGAGTGCCATCCCTCTTTGTTTTCAGTGTTTGGGGGAAGAGCACGCTATCCTCGGGCTTGATGGAGCATGTGAGTATTGCGATCTCCTCCCTATTAAAGTCCCTCGCGCTCGATTTGCCTTTATTAAAATAAAACCGAGAGCCGCAGCGCATTCCTCGAGTGCAGGAATCTGACAGAAGCGCATGAGACAGAATCTTCCTTTCTCTCGTTCTCTCGCCGGATCATGAGCTCCGGCGCTTCTTGTGAAGGGGCGGAAGAAATTTTCTCACTCGCTTTTGCAGAGATGGAAACTTTCACTTCAGAGCGCTCCTCTAATGATGAGCGTGCGTATGCGGAGTTATTGGAGGTGGTAACGCGCGGTCGAACGCTTACACCTCGATTCGCCGTCAAAATAAAATAAAATAAAAATCCCCCAAATGCTCCCATAAAGTTAGACGACAAGTTTCTGTCGGGTGGCTGGAGGAGGGGCCTCAACGATGGGCAAACTCCATGACAAGTTAACTCATTCATGGAATAAGCCGTATTCATCCCGTGTTTTTGTGCTATTGACATTGATTTGTTCCAATGTCGTTGATGCGAAAAGCACGGTTCTATATGATGATGCCCCAGATTGAAGAGACGCTTGCAGGCTCTCTCTCTCCTGGGAGCTCATCCTCCCTGAAAAAGTCCACACTCCCCACCAAGCCGTGTAGACTAACATCTTTGTTGGTGGGAAAAGCTTTTTCAGGCAGCGGGTCAGGCTGGTGCTGCCCTGCACACAATGGCTTTGCGGCGCTACGCCGAGCCACAGATTTATTTCTCCGTGCCACCAACCAGATGACCTGTACTATTGGTCGTTCTATGGCTGCCATGGTCGCCACAGAGAGACAGCTGTTGCTTAACCTGTGTTTCCTCCTTGATGCCCCCATCTCGCCTTCCGGCCTTTTTGGCGACCATTAGGTTTCGGGAGGCGGAGCTCTACGAGCAGGCCTTTTGTGAGGTTTCTCTCCCGCTGTGCTCAGGGGTCGGGACTGTTGGCCACCCAGTCTTGACCAGGTCCGGTTCTCGCCAGGCGTGAAGTGCAAAAGGAGAGTGTGGCGAGTCCAGCAACCCCTCGTAGAGATTGGGGCGGGACTCGCCGCGCTTCGCAGTCCGACTCAAGGAGGCCAGATCTGAGGAGCATCATCTTCTCTAAAAAGGGAGTCATGAGGCTTACGTGCCCAGGACCATGGAGGTGTCTCCCCCCAGGGAGGGGCGCGTAAAAATTTCAATAAGGAATACAAACTCCTTCCTGGCACCCTCAGGAGGCCGTGGTTCAATCCTGCCACCACTGGTGTTTCGGGGAGCAGCGGTCTCCAGCGAAATGTTAGGTGTTCGGTTCCTTCCTGCCATGTTTCAGGATGCCGAACATCTAACCCCTGAGGTTTGCTTTCGGTGGCGAAGCCTACCAGTATCGGGTCCTTCCATTTGCCTAGCCATGTCACCCCACACATATATAAAATGTACGGATACAGCCCTGGCTCTATGATTCCAGGGCATCCGTATCCTGAATTATATATATACGACTGGCTGATTCTGGCTCAGTCTTAGCAGCAACGCCACGAAAAGCGCTCTCTTCCCTGCTCAAGTACGCCATATTATGAGTGTCACATGGGATTTGACCGCAATGCAGGCACAGCTGTCTCCTGCGCGTGTCGAATCCATTCTCAATATCCTAAAGGAGATCAAGCTAAGCCAGAAAGTAACTTTTTACTGCTTTCAGAGAGGGTTAGGTCTCATGGCAGCTGTATCCACGGTGATACCCTTGAACCTTCTGCACATGAGATCGCTTCAGTTGTGGCTAAGAGTCAGGGGATTTCATCCAAGGGCCAATCCCCAGAGGCAATGAGGGTTACGCGCCGAGAGCTTTGTACCCTTTCTATGTGGTTCAGACCCTTGTCTTTGACTCTGGGTCCCACTCTAGGTCCGTGTTGTCGTCGCAAGCTGCTAACGACAGACGCTTCCCTTACAGGCTGGGGTGTGGTCTTAGATGGCCGTCCAGCCCAAGGGATCTGGAGAAGTCATCTTCTCGCATGGCACATCAATTGCCCCGAAACGATGACTGTATTTCTGGCCCTGAAATACTCCCTCCAGCAGTTGAGAGGCTACCATGTCCTAGTGCGGGTGGACAACACTACGGTAGTCTTTCGTAAATAATCACCTGGGCAGACTGTGCTCGCACCACTGGGAAAAGCTAGTGCACCAGCTTCTGCTTTGGGGCACAGGACAAGTTCCTGTCCCTCAGGACGATTTACATTCCAGGGCAGATGAATATGGGAGCAGACTTGCTGTTCAGGCAAGCTGTGACACACGGGGCTTGGAAATCCTGCCCCGAAGTAGTCAGTCCTCTAGAAGAACTTATGCCCTCAAATGGAATGTATTGAAAATTCATGCATAGTAAAAGATGTAGACCCAGTCCACTGCCAAATTGTTTCAGTGCTGGAGTTCATACAAGAAAATTTACCTTGGGCTCATGCCCTAGTATTCTCAGAACATATGTAGCCACTATTTCGGCTTGTCATGTCTTTGCCCCTGGGCTGGTCAAACCTATTCTGTATCCTCACCCCAACCATCTTCTGAAGGTTCCATTCTTGACTATGCACCCAGTTGTTCTCAAAGCCTCTGTCCTCCGCCTTTTACAGCTCCGGAGCAGGAAAGACTTCACTTACTGTCTCCAGTTCGTGCTCTTCAGATTTACAGTACATCCACCGCACTAGCCAGTGACGTAAATCAGAGCATGTTTTTATATGTCATGGGGCCCGCAGCCGAAGGGCGGCCGCCACTGGACAAATGCCGTTACATTGGGTGAGAGATGCTATTGCCCTAGCCTATAAGGTGCGTGGACAACCAGGGGGCTTGCCTCATTAATTGCTCTGGCAAGAGGCGTCCCCTTGCAGCAAGTGTGTGATGCGGAAGGTTGGTCCTCTCCGCACACATTTGTCAGATTTTATAGTTGGATGTCCATGCAATGCTAGCATCCCAGAATTATGTCGGAGACTCCTTTGGGGGACTGTGCGCACACTGTGCGCACAACCCTGGAGGTCCAGACACTTGCAGTGCGGCGGCGTTGGTATTCTCGTTCCCATAACGTTTTCACGCAGCATCGAGTGTAGCTTTTGAAAGGGAACATCTCGGGTTACATTGCTGTAACTCTGTTCCCTGAAAAAGCGGAAACGAGATGCTGCGATCCAATGCCACACTGCGGACGTGACTGGACGTCCTTTCAGACAAAAACTGACCTGAGGATGTTTAAGGTTCAGTCCTATTTATAACCTGCAGTGGTACCTTATCAGATGACGTCACCTGACCGAGGTTATATAAGCCAAAGTTTTTGGTGTGTTTGACACACACTTGCTTCACAACCGGGCAACAGAGACATTTCCCATGGCGTTTTCATGCAGCATCTCGTTCCCGCTTTTTTAGGGAACAGGGTTACAGCAAAGTAACCCGAGCTGATCTCTAAACAGGCATCTAGAGAATGGGATTGAGTAGATCCAAATGTAGTTTTAAAGTTCTTAGAAAAAAATATTTTAAACATCTTATCTAGTTTTAATATTGAATAACAAAAATGACTCTCGCCATGAATATAGCCATAGAAACTGGCATTGCGTTAAGAATGAAAGAAATAAAGGATTGAGACAGAGGTGCACTGTATGGCTGAAGGTACGTGGACACCTGACCCTAACATACATAAAGTATATTGTCCATCCCGAGACTGGAACTCAAATTGTCTAGAATGTCTTTTTATACTGTAGCATTATAATTTCTATTCATCCATTCATCTAAGACATCCAGACCTGTTCAAATATGACAATGGCCCTTCAATGGACAATTCGAGGCCTACACCTCAACCCCACTAAAAAATGAACTAAAATGCTAAGTGTACACCAGACCTTCTCATTGAGCATCAGTGCCTGACCTTATTAATGCTCTTGTGGCCAAATGTGAATAAAGACTCATTACTGTGTTTGGAAATCCTTCCTAGAAATATAGAGGTTAGTACATTGAAGGAGGGCTAATCTAAAATGGGATGTTCAAAAGGAACATCTGAATATGGTGTTCAGAAATAGAATAACTTTTGACCATAATATGTCCATTATTCAGAATAGTGGTACAGTATGTTAATGCATCCCAAGACCTATAATGGGAAGCCATGTAAAAATTCATTTTTATTCATTAATTATCTATACCTCTTATCTTGTACAGGGTTGCAGGGACCTGGAAACGTTTGGGAAGGAGGCAGGACAAGGGTGTCAATCCAATGCAGGGCGCACACACACACTCACATAATTAACCTAATCTTCGTGTCTTTGGATTATGGGAGGAAACTCACCAAGCACAGAGAGAAAAACTCCACGCATACAGACCTGAGACAAGAATCGAACCCATAACCCTGAAGGTGCAAAGGCACAGTGCTAACCACTATGGGATTTTGTTGCCACTATTTAAAAAGGACAACCTAAAATTTTTATGCCAGTGATGAAAAAATTGATTGCCTACTGCTGACAAGACAACAATCCCAGCCTAATTAGCCTGGACAGTCATGTCATCTAACAAATTCACCTCTACAGTTCATAACGAGCTAGTTCTTTTAAATGCTAAGAGGGAAAGCCATGCAACTAATTTATCTGTGTCCTTATTTATACATACTGTAAGTTTCATTGAATGCTATAATGAGTCAAAAGTACTAGCTGTTTTCTATAAACTCTGTCAAGAATGGTTTCCTTTTGATAATTTATTACAGCAGCAAAAATAAATCACCAGTGCTAAAACACCTAGAAACAAGCTGGTTCTCTTGGAAATTTTAAACAGTTCACTAACTTAAAAAAAGCATCTTTATTCAGTGTAGAGTGAACACTAGCATAAGCAACATTGGAACCATGTACCAATTAGGAAGAATCAGTCAGTTCTCAGATTTGCTACAGGAAGCAAAGTTTGCTAGAATCTGCAGAAGTTGTGCTGGTGCCACTGAGGCATTCTTCATGAATGGAATTAAGGGCACCCAGTCTGTGGTCATGGCAACTATGGAAAAAATGCACCCAGATAGCTGCCAAATAAATGATGAGCAACTCCAGCTGCCAAAATGTCAGTGTGCATAATAACGAGTCAGCTGGAAAAAAAAAATCACTGGAATTTTTATTAGGTCGTATTTTCCTAGCAGCTGGTTCTGTTTAATAAATTTAAGCCACAGTATTTTTTCTGTCAAGCCACTTGATCCCTTTCCTGTTACCATAGCCCTGACAGGAATTAGTTTTATAGCTCTTTCCACCATATAAATGCATATGTTAAATGTAAATGTTGAATGCAACCTGCAACCTCACTTTCACCATGTTTTTTCACAGATACACAATTAAAAAGAGCTGTGTTTAACATAGCCTCAGATTCCTGTTCTTGTCTGTTCTTTTGGCACTTTAACCTGGGAGAAATTTTTGGTTGTCAACATGTTGTGGAATTTGTCTACATTACGGTTATGGAAACGTTGGTATTAGGTAATTTTTTAAGTTAAATTTTTAACATTTAGGTTAAGTTAAAATGATGTTGGCCCAACATTGGCTACAGGTGATAATGTTGAACAAATGACCAAACACAATGTTGCATATACCACTTCAAAACAACATTTATTAATGTTATTTATTTTTATAGCTCAACTAAAATATTAGTTTGCTGCTTTTGGTAACTAAGCCTGTTCCCTTACCACGACTAGCCACTTCACCAATAGGGAACCTCCTACTGAGGCTAGTAAAGGCATGGCTTTGTCAAACAATACATGCCACTAATGCTATGCAATTATGAAAACACTACCACAATATACTGTAGATACCCATATGGCCAAAATATATTAGATAGATATATAGGAGATGTATAAGAATATATCCAACATACCTAAAATTGTGAGCACTGATTTGATACATTCATCTTGTTTAATAACCATTTGTTTAACTTCCAAATTGATATTACTTCTTGCCTCTTGCTGTTGCTATCAGTAGCACTGATTTTGCTGTATTTGGGTGCCATGGTGCAGTTTACAGTATTATATTTGAAAGAAAATTAAACATCACTGTGAACTTACGGTACCATGGATGTATGTCAGGTCAGAAGGTGTGCAAATGGATGTTTGATGGCACAAATGCTATAAGTGAATGTCAATATTCTGTAGTTTTGAGGTCGTATTTGAAACCTTGTTTTGGGGTTAATCATTAACGTGATCCCAACTTACAGTAAATTTTATCAAAGTCATCCTTAATAAAAAATGTAAAAAAAATTACATTCTACAATATGATCGATAATATGATAAGTTAGGATTACTGACCACATCCTCTCCAAGAAGTTGGAGATTCAGCATAACGTCTTAAACGTTTTTTAATAATGTGGTGCCCAGTTCTACCCAATTTCAGTCACTTTAAATCTACTTAATTGTTTTCAGTAATTGATACAGGTGTCTCGAAATGTGCCTCCCATTTTGTGAAGGGGTGGGGCCACTCGATCGGGCATGGCTGGTGGGTCATACTTGTTCATGGATATCAGGCTTTCTCCGCTGAGGCGGGATGTCCAAAGTCCAGAATCCTGAATCCAAGGCTGGAGTTTTATAAGTGAAAAGAATGCGTGGCAGATGTTAAACTAGGGTGGTGGCATGCGAGGACTGTATCACCACCACTGTATCACTGCGATAAAGACAGGCGATAAAGGACTGCACGAGCTGCCGCACCACTTTCACTCTCGCCGCTGCATTCGATGTTAAGGCTTCCGCTTCGCCACAGTGGTAACCAGAGGAGCGACCGAGTTAAACTCACGTCTGCGGCCACACCCAATAAGAGCTGGGCGTGGCTGATTGGCCAAGACAGCAACAGGAGCCACACTAAGGAGCTTACAGGAGCAGTTACTTTTCTCTTTACCCTGGTTATCAAGATTGGTTATTTGAGCTACTGTACTTTTCTGTTTTTTCTGTGTGCTACTCACTGAATGACACCAGTTGACTTAATGACTAAGTCTACATTCATATGTACTGTATGGTTACGTTCTGAGATCATATTATCAGAGAAGTAAGAACAAAAACTGCTACCAGATTTAGAATGTGTGTCCTCATAGCTAGTTGACAGTATTATAATGAGCATGCCTACATAGAGAGAAAGCAACGGATGTTTAAACTATTAGAGTACAGTATGATCGTAAAACAAGGATAATTTCTCGAAAAGTTGCAGGGTTATAGATGATAAGGCACCTTTTAATTGGCATCTTTGAAATTAAAATGAAATCATACTGTTTGAATTGAATTGTTTTGTTTTCTTTTTTTGTAAAAATTCTGTGGAATGCACCCCTACACACACACACACACACACACACACACACACACACACACACACACACACACACACACACACACACACAC